>JXSR01S036058.1:115502-137559 GCA_000969725.1 Ophiothrix spiculata | reverse complement strand
AAACCAAATGCACATAAAGCGCCGGGAGCGGGACTCGAACCCGGGACCTCATTGGTGCAAGGCGAGGGAAGTAACGCTGCGCCAACCCGCTTCTAACTTCCTGAACCTGAGAATGTCAATGTGTGTTTAGGTTGAATGTCCATCATGCTGTTTTACTTAAAGGGACAAGCCTAGATTCCACTTAGAATTAAAAACTTATGGAAATGCTTTAAATAAAGCTTAAAAGTGTATTAAAATCCAAAAAAGTACAAAAATGTACACAGTACTGGCTCAAATTGACAGCGAATTGATTTGCAATATATCTATCTGTGATGGTGGTGTGACTATCCAGTGTTTTCTAAATCCTATATTTGAACCTCAGTCTGGATTTATCAGATACAAGATCAAATGAAGCTCTTGGAGATAAGTTAATTCATATCAAAAGAGAAACAATTTTATCAAAAATAATTTTGTTTACCCATCACAGGTGTAGAAACAAGATCTTTAAAAGATTTGAAACTAGAAACACTTTTTCAACCATTTTTTGTCGCCGGCGACAAAAAATACAGCTGGTAAATAATTTCATTTTTCTCCTCTGTTACACAAATTCAGCGAAAACTACTGGTAGGATATGTTGGTATAATCATGTACTATCGATACATGTGAAAAAAATATATAGTCAAAAAATCAGCGGACAGGATCTAGGCCAGTCCCTTTAAGCATTTGATTTTTGTGTTATAAATTTTTTTAATGAAAAGACCAACTTCAACCTATTTATGAAGTCAACCAAACTTCCCTAGTAGACATCTATTTCATCGAAAGACATGACCAAAGATACACTATTTACTATACCTTAATCATAACTAAATAAACTTCATCCTCAAGTAAACATAATCCCACACGCGAGTCATAGATACTCATGCGTGAGCCACACATTCAAGGCTTGCTGCGTCTGTTGCAGTTATGCGGTGTATACAAACATATCTGTATTGTTCATGATCTGAAAAGGCCCACCTGTTTTGCGATGATCAAAGTATAGTTTTGTTAATTTTGATATGTTTGAAATTTAAGTCTTGGAAATAGAAACTAAATTCAATCAATGATAATAGGCCATGTACCAGGTGTACCAAAAATGGTTACATGTAGAAAATTGATCGTTTGCAAAAATTATAGCAGTTGGAGAATGTAAACTTTGCACAACTTTTGATGTATACCTATGCTAAATGTTTGCAAAATTTTAATATCACAGCATTTTTATTTTTTGAGTTACTGTAAAACACTTTAATTTCGCGGGGAGTTTATTTCACGAATTCGCAATAATTGACATTTTAGCGAGTATTAAATTTCGCGAATTTGAAATTTTGCAATGATTAGTATATCTTCCGAATTCGGAAGGCCAAATATTATCTTCTAGTCTTCTGTTTTCCTGTCAAAATATTACTAAAATACCTTGAAAGTCTGCATGAAAAAAGGCTCCACACATGATGTTTAAAACTGTTGTAAAAGTAAGCAGTCATATTGCAGAAATAAATCAAAAATTTTACGACCATACCAACCCAATAAAGACTATATTGAAAGCCAACGACAGCAAGACTTGGAAGTTTGTTTACATCAACTTGGATCATTCTATTTACAACATCAAAATAGGGGTGAGGTTTAATAGATCGTATCACAGAGGGGCTATTTAACAAATACACAAATACAAGAACTGACAAGCCATTTCTTAATAAAAAAACCCATGAACTTGGACAATATTTTCGCGAGGATTTAATTTCGGGAATTATTTGCCCTCGCGAAAATTGCGAAATTAAATACCTCGCGAAATTAACATGTTTTACAGTATATTCAGTTTTTTGCCCTTTAGTCAAAAACTAACATTACTATGATCTGCATGTAAATCTGCTTTTAAAAATTGAACTAAACAATTATTTTTCATTTTTTCAAACATACTGGCTTGTCACCAGCCTAAAGCCCAAGCCTATTCAAATGTGCTCACCTTTGGTGGCTGAGGCTGGGGTTTCTTTGTCACGGACTCATCCATATCAGGTCCAGCACCATCTGATGTGATGTCTCGCTTAACCTCCGTCCTCACTCCAGCCGGGGTTGATGTAGCTAATGGAGCACCTGATACATTCACTGATTGCTGCATGTGTGTTTGTGGAGATGATGAGACTCGTTTGGAGACTAACCTTGATGCAGGTTGAGGTATCTGAGATGATGGCTTTTTTGCTACTTGAGACTTTGGCTGAAAAAAATGTGGCACAATAGGGTTTATTTTAACGTTTTGACATGTTGGTATAAAATAGCTTAATGGCAATTCAATACATTGTGCCAACATGTCAAAACAAGGTTGGAATGCTACAATATGATTTCAGTTCTGCAACTGCAAAGTGAAAACAACTTTGTGACCAGCTTTACTCATTGTTTACACTGGTTTTAATCCTATTACAAAAATATCTGAAGAATTAAATTTGTTCCATAATTAGCAAAAATAAGAATTTGATTCTATTCCACTGTATCATACAAGGATCGTCATCAGGCAAAGTTATTTCTGTTGACTTGTTAATCTGTGAT
Organism: Ophiothrix spiculata; assembly: GCA_000969725.1. Taxonomy (NCBI): domain Eukaryota; kingdom Metazoa; phylum Echinodermata; class Ophiuroidea; order Amphilepidida; family Ophiotrichidae; genus Ophiothrix; species Ophiothrix spiculata. Next base: position 135,006 of record JXSR01S036058.1, on the reverse strand, counting down.
GGTTAATAGCACCCACAACCTAATGATGCTCCTTGGATAAGGAGTGGTACGTATGATAGCAATCAAAACTAAAGTCAGTCCGTTGTCTTATTTTTCTTATTTTACCTGGATAATTAACAATATTCATAGAAAAAAGCAGTAGAAAGCGAATTAAAAAGCAGGAGAAAGCGAGAAGAGAAAAGAAGTCATGTGCTACTGCACAGAATAATGGGATAGCCTAAGCACAGGCTGAATTACCAATATCTTTCTCAATATAATGGGCTAGACTATAACATTATGCTGTTAGTGAATCAACACAGTATCAATTGAGCCTGCTACCTTTGTAGAATTGAAGAATGCTAGCTGACATTTCACATCTGGGTGGAGAGGATCACACAGGATGGAGTTGTATCTTACTCAAGAATATGCCCGGGGGAGGCACCCAACTTTGGTTTTGGTACCTGGGTGTGTGGCCCAAAAATCTGAAACCCTAGTCTAGGGAACAGAAGACTGGCTCTGAAAAGGGGATCTAGAGAACTGAAGTGACCCAAAAATAACCCTTGAGAACTAATTTTGGGGGGCTTTATTTGAGCTTCTTAAATTTTGCTTGAAATGGAGGTCTAGGGAGCTAAATTTCACAAATAGGGCCTATTGAATTATAAATTTTGCCTGAAATGGGGGCCTGGGGAGCGGCAGGCAGGGTGTTAAGGGGGGTATCACCTTTCTATGTTAGTGCCCTCCCCAAGGTTACATGCATCATTCAATAGGTTCCAACCCTCACAGCTCAATGCCTGCAAGGCCATGCATATCTGCTACAGAACTCAATCCAAACATTTGATTTAAAAGTCCTTACCTGGGTCGATGTGAGCTTTGCTGCTGTGTAGGTGAAATGCCACTTGAGTAATACATCTATAGTACCAGTAGTTTTGCCATTGGTCTGAAATACAATTGGAAGCCAGAATTTGTTATGTACTTCATAAATTGCAGATGGCTCATTGATAGAGACCAAGCTTTTTCTTAAGCTGGCGCCGGGTGATTTTTACCCTTTACATTTCCAGACTTTTGGCGCCTGGAGGGACAGAAAAATTGAGACCTAGGCAGCAGGGATTCTTCCCTACTACAGGGCCGGGTTTTGCTGTACAGCGTGAGTCAAAATGAAGTTGACCGAGATTCAAAACCATGTAACAAAGGAATTACTGATATTTAAAACAATTGTTAAGCACTTTAGAAATGTGCAGACTCTTCTGCTAATTTTTAAAAAAGAATAAAGGAAATCAGTAATGCCTAAGAGAAGTTATGCATGTTTTAGTAAAAAAACAATTTTTTTAAGCTGTCCATGGAATAAATAAGCAAACCAATTAAAAATGCAAAGTAAACACTTGATCAAGCAGAGTAATTATATGCATTTATTATCCTTATTCGCTTCATGGAAATGAATTAGCCAACTATATTAAACCTTGAGTTTATTCTCATGATATCTTTACTTCAGACCTACTACATTAATTTAATACTACCAGTGTGCGCATAATTTCAGACAAATAGCTATTTGAACTACTAAGCCATGGTGCAGATAAGCACAGGTCTGGATAAGCACTTCCTGTTTCAATGCCAATAACAGTATTACAAAAGTAGAAATTTCACATGGTTTTAATTGACGTGAATTTTAATCTTAAAAATTTGAAAATAAAAAATCACGAAAAAATATTTCACTTATTGTTCGATCAAAGTTCTGCCAAAGTATGTAAAAAAGTAATAAGCAAATACCCGGCCCAGTGGAACTGAGTGTGTAAAGTACGTAACGCCGCAAGCACCATGTAGTATAATGATTTATTTGACCTGATAGTTGAAAGAAATAGTTTTGAGACTTGCCATTCACCTTTGTTTTCAACTTCCCACTTTGTAAAATGTGCTGATATACCGGTACAATGAATGTTGATTATGAAGACTTATTGTGAACTTACTCGTGAATATTATGCAACTCTATTTTGATGATCGCATTATAAATACTCACACAATATCTGTTAGAGCCAAAATTGCAAAAATATAATTTTTTTTACAGTACTTGTTATATTATTTTCACCTGAAACTGATGTTCTCTTTGGAACACTAATTTATGATTAAGAATGAAATAAATTCCTACCTGTTTAAGTTCAAATGTTCCTTTGATGGCTTTATTATGAGCCAAAGTAATGAGTGGTACTTTAGCAACACCTATGTAAGATGTGTCCTCTGGGTCGGCATCATCAAAAACAAACACCTCCAAACTCTGAAAACAAAAATGTAAGAAAATGCATTAATTATGGTATCTATTATACATCAACTAAAATGATTAATATTGCTGTTACCAGATCGCAGCAGGGCCATTGGCTTATTGTTTTAGATGTGTTGTGAATGATAGTTCTTGTATGTTCAATACGTCTATTATAATATTCCGATACCACATGTTGCATTTACATCGAATAAGGACCCTAAAGATAATTATGGCATCAAATGAGGTCCTTGGGATAAAGGAATATACTTAAGCTAAGGTGCGATTTATATGTATTCAATAAGCTATACAATGACAGTGCAAAATAATCATGTGAAAGTGTGCAGTGTTTTTATGTCATGATAGATATAGATTTCTCTCAATTTACAAAGAAAATTACAAACATAATCATAATACCATTATTTTTTCACAGCAAAATTATTTCATCTATAAAATTATGTTCAATCAGATTTTTTTCTAATGTAACTAACAAATTTTACTTTGATTTGGGAAGCATTGTTGACACTTTACATTTGGCAACTATTCATGATTTCAGAGACTGCCTGGGCTTGGCGAAGTAAGTGTTAACACTAACCTCAGTTCTGAGATATTTGTCCAGGTCGGCGTCCATTTGCACTGGGTATGTCCTATTATCATTGAATTCTGGTGAATTGCTACTATTGACTATAGTGGTGTCATGATCATTGTTATCAAAAAACCTGTACACACAGTATGGGTTAGGTTGAACACCTGGAAAACAAAGATTTAAATTAAAATGGAATGATTAACATTGAATGCTGGGGCTGTTACAAAATTACATGTTAATTTAATAACATCTTGGCCAGTTCTTCAATCTTCATCAGGACCAAAATTATATCAACCAAGATTATATGTCATTGGGACCAAATGAAAATCAGATGATATATATTGGCTGGTCGTGCATGTTACCAAATATTCCCAGAACAAGAAGGTCCACATTAAACAATTGCATTTTTTGACTTCATCATGTTGTTTTGACAACCACGACAGACATTTTGAACAAAGCTTTAAATTTCAAATCTAAATTTTAAATTTGAGTTTTCATCTTTACACTCCTCCATGTGTTTGGGCCTGATTTAAAGCACTCGTGGGCAGCCTTTTATTATCTCTATGTCTGCCCTATCACTCCAATCTATTCTTACCTTCCCTTCTTGCTTTGAGATCATTACATCTTGCAATTTTGATAGTGATTTCATTCAAGTTGTCATCTCTACCCTCCCTTGGCCCATCTGTTTGGGCCTGGTTTAAAGCATCTATGGCCTCTTGTGTGGCTCTCTGGTTATTTGTCATATAGCCCATGGCTTTTACACGTTCCTAAAAACGACAAGATACACAGGTCAAGAAAAGAGACTTAGAAAGATGTATGATATCAGACAACATACAAAACATCTCTATAAATCAAATAAATTTCAATAATGATGTAAATGCATTTATTACACCTCAAAATATTTATCTCATTGTCAATCATTGTAATAAAATGAATTCTACATGAGTTTTAGTAAAATAGTGCAATCTATCTATCCCTCGTTAATTGCTGTTTGCAAAATTACCTGTGAGAGTTGTTTGGGAATTGTATGCTGGAATGGGCTGGGACAACAGATGGATTGATCAGACAGAATTCATTATTACATTTAGGTATTCAAACACGCCACAGAGTTGTTCATCACAAATCAACAATGACGCATCCATGCCGTCTGCATATTTTTATTGTGCGAGGGTGGCTTTAGCAAACCGAGGGTGGCTTTAGCAAACCGAGCGTGGTAAAAATACGCTGACACATCGGATGCTGAGTTCATTCACGATGAACAACTCTGTGGCGTGTTTGAATACCTTTCAACTACGAAAATCTTCCTGAAAACGTATGAATTAAATTCTAAATGTTTTCAGTAAAAATAACAGATAGGCCTACTCATTTTCATAAAAATATTAGCATAACCTGAAGCGCTAGAGTATGAATGTTTGCTGCTTTGACATTTTCAATTGTTCCCAAGCACCGGGCTTTTGCACATACTGTATGTGAGCGCCCGACGCGCAGGAGCAGTGCGCCGACTTATGTGTACTGCGTAAACGCTCTTCCGTAAACTCTGTGCCATGCATGATGCGCTAATTTTTGCTAATCAACTGTGGATTCATCACAAATCAACGACGGTACGTTCCTGTATAAGGAAATACAGTGAGTGTTTGAAAAGACTTTTATAAATGGGGGTTCTGTCAGACAAGAGCCCTCCAGTCATTCTTTGAAGCTCTTTCTAAGCTGCGAAATCACTAATATCTTAAACAAGATCAGAGAGGTAAGACGTATGACATTCGGAGACAAGAGCTAAGAGGTGTACCAAGCTACATGGCGGTCAAGTGGATGGAAGGGCTAGACTTCAGTAAGTTTTTTTTTTACAACGTGATAGGTTCAACAAAACCAAATGACATCAAAAGTCATCAAAGCCTTTTCAGAGTAGAAAAAAAAAAGATATTGTCACATTCCTTCCTTATAAAACACATCATCAAAATGTTTGGTAGTTGGACAGAAATGATTTTATACCATCCTTTTAAAATAAGCATATCTTTGGAACACCTTTTTCATCAATCATCCCTATTCTTTCCCCCTTTAAAGGTAAATCAATAATGTACTTAGAAATCAACGTTATTTGTTCAATATCTATCTTGTTCTTTAAATATGGCACCTATTTCAACTATTGTGCTTTTTATGACTCACTCGGTATTCATGGTTTTGAGATCACAGAGGGGAACTAATTTTAACCTTACCCCGAATAAAAAGCAGTTAATATTTGTTTTTATATACCAAATATATAGATTTTTGTCATCTTGTTGGTTAAAAGAAGCATTTTGGTACTTAAAATGCCTGATGGTTAATTTACGATACCTGTTTCTCCTTTCAATGCTGACCATGCTGTGTTGTGTGTACAAAATAACAAGCTTACACGCTGTAGCGCGTGTTTGACCACAAATGCTTATAATCCAGCGCATAAACCTCCAGTCACAGGGTGCAAAACATATAGAGTGGGCCTAAAGGCAAAACAAACATTTATTGGACAATGTAAATAAAAATCCAGAGTATGGGTTTCATTTACAAATGGGGCCCTGTACTCTGGATTTTTGTTTCCACTGTCCAATAAAGTTTTGTGCAGAGAATAGTGAAAAATATGCACCAGGCCTATTTCATTTATAGGGCCTAGTCAATTCCAAGCCCACAGTTTTAACCAATCAGAGGAGAGGAATCTATATATTAGGTATATAATTGCACTTTAATTTGTAAAACCGCTGGCAATAGTCGGGGTTTTTTCACCAGTTCACTTACTCTGAACAGTCTGAGTGCTCTCTCCATTGGCACTCGTAATCTAACCCAAAACTCCACAGTTCCTACATTAGCACCAGTACGACTTGACTGTATTGCTGTTAAAAAAGAAAAAAATTAGGTCCACATCCACAAACAAGATTTAGAGAAGGTTAGTGTTAGATCTGGTATCAGTGAGGTTCTTCACCATTGTAAAATATTGTCTTGCTAATAAACTTATTGCCTATCTACATTTTTTTAGTTTTCAGAAAAATAAGAAAAACAGTCTATATTTTTTAATTGTTGCTTTTTTTAGCATGTCTTGTATAATTACTTCATTGATACAAAGCAATTATGATGGCTGTGTTTACCAGTCCGCAGAAGTATTACGTAACCATCAAAATGACATATGGTTTATTCAGAGTCTTGACGATATGCATCGATCGATGTCCATCGACGTGCAGTCTTTACATGCACAACGCATAAGGAATAGCGCATGTAAGAGACTGCGCGTCGATGGATATCCACAGATTCTGGATAAACCATTAAGCAATTCTATCAATTGAGATAAGCAATTTCATTAATTGAGATGGGCAACTCTATTATGACATGTTGTGAGATAGGCAGGAATATCAAGTGAGATAGGCAATTTTATTCTCAATGAGTCGCAGACTTGAGTTAGGCAATTTTCATTTTGACGTTGTAGAACATGTTCAAGGTCAAATATATTTTATTATTTACTCACAGCAGATGTCCCTTAATCTAAAGAGCTGATTTATTCAAAAATCTTGATTTTATCAAAATGTAATGTCAATACGTTTAGGTACTTTTTAATATTTTATTTCAATCTTTGAATTGATTGGCAGTAAAAAAATGCAAAGAAATACCATTTCATTAAAACATCCATTTTAAACCAAGTGTAACTTTTAACATAGCCTACATTCTAAACCTCTTTCATGCACAAGAACCTCAGAGTACCATTCTACAATAATCCTAATTGCATATTTAATAAATGACAAAATACTAAATTAAATGCACTGCACTGAAATTAGAAAATATATCTCAATTTCCAAGAGTGATAAATTTACCCCTTACACTCTAGATAAGTTGCAAATGTATTCTCCAACACATTTTTATTAAACAAATCTCTATGCTTGAGTAAACATGCAGGAACAGTTATTATATAATCATTTCAATAGTATGTTCAATAGCTGTTTGATTTAATTCGTGAACGTGTGTCTGTAGCAAATACGCAGTGGCTCTGACAGAGCGTACATTTTCAAAACATTTTTACCCTTATGACTCCGAGGACGCGTTTATGACTTAAATCCAACAACTATAGCATTATACTCCATACAAAAATAATATCTGATTCCGTACGTGTCTGACATTCCACCATATTTATCTTCCGTGCTGCAAATTTATCATCCGCAGCGTAGCCTACGTTCATCCACTGACAGACCCCGTGTCAACTTGAAGTCTGCTGGTGAACGTTATTTTCGTTACTCTGCCTCTTTGAATGGAACGCTCTCCCTAAGCCACTTCGTTTCACACCTACTTTGGCTCAGTTTAAACAGAGATTAAAAACCCACTTCTTCCATCAAGCCTTTCCTGAGTGTGGTTAGTTGTTTCTGTTTTTGTGTTCATGTTTGTGTTTCTTTTTGCGCCCTGAGGTCTGTGCAGACGATTTTGCGCATAATAAGAACCATTTATTATTATTATCAATGATAGCATCACTCTGTTGCTCTGTTGAAGCATTTTCATATTAATGAATAATGACAAACTCTAAATAAACCAATAATGATAAGCCCTTACCTACAAGTTGAGCTGTTCCATGTACCCTACCAGATGGCTTATTTAACAAATCTCGAAATTTCAACTGACATGCAGCTAGAGTTTGATAGTCCGTCCCGATTGCTTGGTGCATCTCCAAGGTGGTGCTCCCCTTCATCAGGTGATGCAAGAAGAAATCATCCACACGCACTTTGTACTGAGATGTGAAGTCAAATACTGGTCTATTTGTTAAAACAAAGAGAGAGAAACATAAATCGCCGTAGTCATCACCTGATAGTCCTTAATGCTATAAGTTTTGTGTTGAGCCAGTGATTAGAATATAATTCATTTTCACAAATTTCTAAACCTCATAGGGACAGATGCAGGAATTTTCAGTAGAGGGGTGTCATTTTGGCATTGCCTTGGCGTCCATTCAAAGTCACACACTGCTCTGTAAAAATTAGCAGTTGAAGGAGGCAGAGCCCGAGGGGTTCTTACTAACAAATGGTATACGGGGTGCTCAAAGGTTTCGGGTGCATTTTCATAATTTTTGGTGTATTGATGGGTAGGTTTTTGTCACAGATCCAATGCGCCCAATGTACAAAATTGAATGTATTTGGGGAAAATTTACCGCTCAATTTTGGATCGGGGGCTGACCTTGGACCCTTGGCCCTATCAAGCTACACTACTGCACGTTCTATACAGACAAAAGAAAAAACAGTCTGCCGTCAATGACTTACCTTGGTCCTTTGACTACAGGAGTTGATTGCAATTCAAACTCAAAAAATTCGTATGTGACAAACGTGGATGGGTCATCATCTCCCAAAAGTTTGAGGCCCTCTGACGTGTATTCAATCTGAAAAATGGCAAGAGTGGGATTGATTCAATTGGGGATTTGTTAATGTTGCATAACTCTTTTGTTTTTGGAATTTCTTTTCACAAAGCGCTCTATTTGGACCGAAAGCTGCTCAGAGTGCCACAGGGCATTCACTTATGATAGCTGTAGATTGCCAGGAGTATTCTTTTGACCAAAATTGATGATGGCGGTAGATACCTCTTTGTATCAGGTGGTTACAGGCTGAATTCCAATTTTCTTCATTTTTTTACAGATATTTTTATAGGTTATTCCGTACAATCATGCATGCTTTTGCGAGCCGCTGTGAGCGGCTTCCAGAGTGAAAGCATTAAAGTATTGGCCAACAGATTCAGGTCCACTTATGTGTTTTCAACCAAAAAATTGACATCAGATTGATAAATTGAACTGATGAGTTAATGTTAAAAGATATCCAAACCATTCAAAGAATTAATCTGGTGCTTATCATAGATAGGTCTATTGTGCATGTCTATGCCTCCTGATTGATTTGATAAGTGAGACATCAATTTTAATGTCCATCTGCTTGGTCACTGTCAATTACTATCCCTCTGCCAAAGAAAGGCAACCTCAAATCATGCAGCAACTACCGTACAATCAGCTTAATCGGCCATCCAAGCAAGATCCTGTTACAAATAATTCTTAACAGGCTGCGACATCAAGCAGAAAGATTCATTGCAGAGGAGCAAGCAGGGTTCAGGAAAGGATGGAGCACAACTGAACAGATCTTCAATTTGAGGATGCTGAGTGAGAAGTTACGAACTGATCAAAAACCACTCTTTGTGTGTGTTCACATCACAAATATGTGGGTTCAACCTCGGTTCAATGTGGAGTCGACCCATATTAGTTTAGTGTTTACACCTATACCCACATTGTGGATTAAAAGTAGGTTATAGTATAAGTGGAGCAAGTCCACTTACCAGGATGCAAAAACAACACACAGAAGTCACAATGTTAAGACTATACTTTATCATGTTTAATACAATACCAAAGATTGTGTTATTTAGTAGCCCCTATACAATTTTTGAAAACTCAAAGTATTTTGTTGTATGTTGTTTCAGTTATTTCTGCGCTACTTATTATGGTGAAGGAAAGAAGCAAAGATGTATCTATGACGAACAAGTAACTGTACAAGCTATGCGCAGTTGTATTTTAACATTTTTCTAGGGATATTTATAACATTTATTGTAAGTCAATTAAGCAAAGTTTCATATTAAAGGGACTGGCCTAGATTCTTCCCACTAATTTTTTACCTACATATGAATTGGTAGAACATGTTCATAGTAATATAACCTACAAGTAGTTTTCCATGATTTTGAGGAATATTGGAAAAAATTGCAATTCTTTACCTGCTTAAATTCTTTTCGCCGGTGAAAAACAAAGATGTGAAAACAGTGTTTCTAGTTTCAAAATTTAAAAAGATTTTGTTTCTACACATGTGATGGGTAATTTCTATCATGTATAATTATCACCGTGCAATGATCAGATGTATAGCATATTTGGCAATATAATACCAATGCAATACCTATTTTAACTGATTTTTATGACTTCAATCCTCAGTTGTATATAATATGTGGATTTTAGGTGATGTATATATGAAATATAGTGTTGTGTTTTAAATTATCACTTTGACAATAATATATGTGTATGTTTTACTTTGGTATAAGTGTTTATTGTGCAATTTATCATGTTTATAAATGTCGCATTTTTAAATTTTACGTTTCTAAATTAAATCAATTACTAAATTTCATTTTATCATATATTTATACATTTATGGTGCTTTGGTATATAGCTTGTTTATCGTGTTAATCTTTGGCTGTTGTGAATCTTAGTAAGTGTATTGTGCAATGTTGTTACTTTTAACTTGTATATTCCAGATATTCTTATATGTGTATTTTAAAAATTTTAAATTTGTATGTTTAATATCCACGGACATGTGGAAGAACAATTTGTCAATTGAACATGTTTTAACCGTGAAGAAATAAAGATTTTATTATTATTATTATTATAAACAAATTATTTTTGATGAAATTGTTTCTCTTTTAATATGTATTAAATTATGTCTAAGAGCTTTGTTTGATTTTTTATCTGGTAAATCCAGATCCGAGGTACAAAGTTAGGATTCAGAAAACAGAAGATAGTCACACCACCATCAAAGAATGATATATTGCATATTAGTTATCTCTCAATTTGAGCCATTTCTGTGTAAATATTTGTACCTTTTTGGATATTACTACACTTTTAAGCTTTATTTAGAGCATTTCCATAAGTTTTTAATTCTAAGTGGAATCTAGGCTAGTCCCTTTAACCAGCCTACCTCAATAATATCAAGATAACTTCTTTTCATAAATAAATAAATAAATACATACTGGGGATTTATAGTGCGCTATGCCTCCCAGATTTGTAATTCCACTCGGCCTCTGCACACTTTACAAGTGTTCGCTGACCACTGTGGCCCAAGTAAGCTCCATTCCACACCAAGCATCATTTCAGGTTCTGCGACAACCTCTAGGGGCGCTAAACCTTGATCAGCCCACAAACACACCATCGCTACCTTGATCAGCTCCCCGGGTTTCAAACGGGTTTCCACAAGACAATTAGCATTTAGTTCCTTGTCCAAGGGAATTTTAAGCAGACTCAACTTTTGGCACCGGTGGGGTTCAAACTCGGGACCTTCTGCACCGCAAGCGAGCGCCTTACAGATTGAGCTAACTTGACTGCTGACAGACCATACAGACCATTGAAGTGAACATTGACTTAACATAATATGCTATGATGTGCTTTGCATAAGCAGTGCAAAGGTATGGACGTAAAATTATTATTACACACACAATAGGAGTAATCATAATCATAATCATTATTTCCATAAAACTTACAAGGTAACATGAAAAAACATAAACAAAAACAAGGTTAAATGGAGGAGTAGACCAAAGGCCAATAAGACCTGTAAAATGTCTGCCCCCTGAATAAAACACACACAAAAAAATGAAGGACAAGAAATTGAACAAAAGACAATCTGACCACAACTACATCAACAAGACGGGGACGAGGTGCTCAAAAACCGTTTATTCATATTTTTCAATTAATAGTTTTTTAAGTTGAGTTTGAAAAGTATTCAATGTTTTAGCAGATTTTATTGTCTGTGAAAGAGAGTTCCAAAGAATCGGGCCTTGCGTTTTTACAGATTGAAAAAAAGTATCTGTTACTTCCTGTGTATGTGGATTGACCTCACATTGTTGTGTTCACATTACAAAATCTAACCTACCTCCTGGGGTCAAAACTACCTCATGAAAGTGGTCTTGCTCCACATATCCAAATCTTTTGGTGATATATCCCACAGTTTTCCTAATTTTTCTTATCAAATGTTGTCCTACCCTACCTTGATATCCCAATGCTTTGTCAATCCCTGTGAAGTAGTTTGAACTCACCTTATCAATATGGATTTCAAGGAGGTTCTCACCCCTCTCCAGATGAATGGATTCATCTACTTCTTCAAACTCTTCCTCTTGCTAGAATTTTAAAATCAAACATACATAAAAAAATAAATAAATAAATAAAATAAGTCATTGAAAATACAACATCCATCACAATCAATGAACATACGTTACAGCTATTTCAAACATCAAGTATTAACAATGTACAAAAATAACTATAAATTATTGAGGGTATTCTTATACTACATTGTTGGCGGTGAATTAGTACAATCTATCTTTCCCAAGGTATTTGTTATGTGACTATTATCCTGAGGCCATAGACCAACAGATAATAGTTATAACCATGTTGTAATTATTACACCTCACTGCGACTCAGATTGGTACTTAAGTTTGAGAGTTATTAACAGATTATCTGCAAAATGTCATTGTTTTTTTCTGTTTAACAGTAAATTTCATTACCTTTCATTTGAAAGGGTATTATGAAATTTGCATTATGCAATGCATTTTAATGCCAGTATGAAGAATGTATGCTATTTTATGAACTCGCCATGTAGCCCAAACCTTAATAGCAGTGCATTAATCTTAAAATTGACTCAGAATTTGGGATATTTGGTACAAAGGGGACCCCTTTTAAAAATTGGTATTTGTATGGATAACATTTCAAATTTCCCAGTGGCACACCCTATCCAAACCAAACTCGAACAGCTCCCCTTCCCCCTGGGTCAGATGTAAAGGTGGTTTCAGACTAGTTGCGGCACACGACGTTGCAGCACGCGACAAAACATTTGCAATTTTGAGTTGTCGTACTGTAGCACGACACATTTGCATATTGCCGCAATGGTCTGTCGCAATAAAAGTTGAATTTATTCCAACTCAAAATATTGTGTCATTGCGACCATCACGACATGGTAATCGATATATCGGCTTGTCGTACGGCAAAGAAATGTGACAAGGTCGAGTTTGTGCACTTTAAATTTTTGACGTCACGCTAGTCAAATTACGACAACACGACAGGCTAGTCTGAAACCAGCTTAATGTCTTTATGTTTGAATTTGTTTGTAAGTAGGGTTGAGTTGAATTCTGAAGACATAATTAATTTTTACTTTTGTCATCAAAACGATTACAATATTACATATTTTCAGAATAAGGAGGGGCCATTACACAGGTTGGTAGAGGAAGTCTGTAATCTCCCCTCTATATCTATCAATGGTTTGTGCAATTGACATTTTTGACGTCACGCTGGTCGTGTACAGCCACAACAGCTTAACCCAAGGGAGTAGCCATTTCTGTCAGTTAATAGCCAATCCACTTTGTCTCTATCACCAAACCTAAAGTCAATAGCCTTCTCTTCTTTACAGGTTCTACTTACATCTGGGATATCGGTCACTTTGTATTGCTTGGTTCCATATGCAATATCTCGCAGTTGCTTCTCAAGTTTCTGTAACAAATCATGTATACGATATATGTGATGGCTCACCCAGAAAAGGGACACTTTGCGACAGGACCAGGCCTGTAGCCGGGAGTTTTTCAAGGGGGCTGCAGATTTTCAAAAAGTGGTCCTTCTGGAGGAAAATTTTTTGTTTTAGTCGACCCTCAACTAATTTTGGGGGTTTTGACAAAGTGACAAGCAAAAAAAAAAAGGAGGGTTATAAGTAGTTTTCCAAGCATTTTGTGTAGGATTTTATTAAGAAACGACCTATATTTGTGCAACGCCCCAACCGCGCACCCCTGGCTACAGGCTCGGACAGGACACTTTTCAAGAAACTGATGAATATATGCAGCAAAAAAGAAAAAAGAAAATAATAAGAAAGGTTTACAGGTGATGATCCAATTGGTGCAACAAGGGTAAAGACTTGTATGATAAAATATAGCAAGTTTCTTTAGAAATGTGTCTGTTGGTTAGACATTAGATTAGAAATTTTCTCTCTCACAAGATTAAAAAAAAAACATGAAAAGGGCATCTCTTTGTACTTTGCACTTAGTCTTATTTTCAAAGCAATGACACAGTAGTATGGGCTAAGGTCATGCAACCTTTATTAAGGGCCCTGTCAACCCTTTGTTTTCAGAAATGGTTTTTGCTCTGTAACTCAGCAACGGATAATTAAATCCAAATAAAAGCATATATTTCTAGAAGCGGATTTGCATACTGAACATGACGGTGAGGTCATTTTTGGACCTTATTGTGTAATTTTGGCCCTCAGAAAATTCTTAAAAGAATCAATCTTATATACCTTGATTCTTGCAGCTCTCATGTCAAGTAGCTGCGCCGATTCATCCAGCTTGGTTTCGTACTCTTGCTTGTAATCGTCTAACCTCTGGGAGGCGCTTTCCACTTCCATTTGATAGTCACGATTGATTTTATGCTGCAGAATTAACATGTTACGAGTTTTCTCCAATTCACTTGCAGTTTCAGCATGATCTGCTTGGAGCATAGCAACTTGCTGTTTGAGATCTGTGAAAAAATTGATACAAAAATTTAATCAGTTTGTTAAGCTATCTTATATTTGCTTGTTTTACTTATTATACATATAATATAACAACATATAAGTAAAAACACAAAAATGATATTGCAGACATAATCAAAAGGCCAAGAAGGCCTGAGACAATTATGCCCTAGAGAAAAACATAAACTAAACAAACAAATATAATTATTAAACAAAGAGAAACATAAATATAATATCCATAATGAAATGCTTTGTATCAAGAGCCCTCATGTTTTGTAATTTCCGTTTGGATTAATAAAGCATCACTTGACTTCACTTGACTCCAAATTAAGACATTTTCAAAAAATACATAAATTTATGTCTCAAGTTAGTGGTTGGCAGTCTCAAATTTGGTAATTTCTGAAGGAACTAGCCTTGCAATTTAAAGGCAATTACTAGGAAACAATTACTACACCAAGCAAGAGAAAAAATACTCACCTTTATTCATTTCATCATCAACTTTTTCTAGAAATTCAAGTTCATGGGTGCCTTTTTCTTTCCGTTTCTGTAACAGATAGATATTATAGGAAATATAGAAATTCATTGAACAATTTAAACAAAAATCCAAGGGATGGCATTTACAAACAATAGGGCCCTGCACTCTATGCACTCTGAATTTTAAGTTTTAATAAAGGTCAGGTTAGGGACAGAAAACAACATTATAAAAGGTCAATGTTAAAATCACCCATTGGGTATGACAATAAACAAAAATACATAGTGAGATTGCCTTTAGAAGTAATGGGCCCTGCAATATGGATTTTTGTTTATGCTGTTCAATATCATAATTGCTGGGATACAACTTAAGATCACTGACTTACATGATCAGGCATGGATTCTCTTTCAAGATTTCTTTTTATTGAAAGTAAACATAATTCATTCTGCCTTTGGGCCAAATCATATGACTATCACCAACATGTATGAAAGAACCCCCAATTATCAGACAGGACGATTATTAAAGTCCTTTTATAATTCTAGAATGCCATCGAACTCTGATAAAATCTGAGGTGATTGAGCCACAGGCCCTTTAAAACACCCACTCACAAACTAGGGCCCGCAAAACAGGGTTTTTTTTCATCGCCTTATTGATTTGAAGGAAACTGATGAAATGAACTTTCTTTAGCCCCCCCCCCCCTCTTTTTTTTTTTGAAGGGGGAGTGGAGGTGAAAATAACAACTGAAATCTTAATCATACTTAAAGCATTTAAATTCATCATACCTTGACAATGATCAACGCTTCTTCCAATTCTTGAAAGTCAATTGCACTTTCTTTGGTAAAGAATTTCATCTTCTCTTGAAGTTCTTCTAACTGTTGTCTGACTTGATAATAAGTGATTTGTATTTGCTGATTCTCTTTTTGTAGTTTCTCATATTGTTCTACAAATAATATAGACAACAAAGAATGTCACAAGATGTAATTATTAAACAAATACTGCTTTTTAAAGCACTATGCCTCCCAGGCCTTCTAGTTCCAAGTGGCAGCAGCACACTTGTACAGCAGTTTTGAGGATTATATATTCTGTTTGTGGTGTTTTTGGAGAGCCGATGCTTCTTGCTACACTGGTTTGTATGAAATCCAACTTGTTTATGCATCTATTTACAGCATGTGATTGGTCGAATTCAAGTGCCTGTGAAACACTACGCTTGAGTTAAACGATGCACCACACAGGTACACTCAAATCCAACAAATAAAGTATAGATGGTCCCTGTAAGAAATGTGGCCCAAATAGCTGAATTCTATCTTAGTATTACATATATCAGTTTTAGATCCAATATCAAACTCTAGGGGCATTGAACTTTGCAGTCCACATTCAAACCATAGGCGGCCGAATCAGGGGGGGGGGGGTTGACGGACCCCCAAAAAAGGAAGGAAAGTGAAATTTTCCCTTTGTTTTGATATTTTATATGTGAAAATCAAAAAATGTGTGTGTTTTGTGCGAACATTATGTCAATTTTCAGCTAAAAATTGCCATTTTTGTATAAACTCCAAGATTTTTTAACAATTTGTAGCTGAAATTATCCCATTTGACAGGGTTTTTTTACGTTAATAAAACGTAAATGTAAAATGGTGGCATTATGAAGCTTTATTTTTGATAAATTTTCATCACAACGAGAACTAATTTCTATTTTTGACTAACAACCAAATGTTGTTTAGTTTAGTACCTTTAAGGGTTGATGCTATCCATTTTCACTTGGCATGATCGAAAAAACTTTTGTAACATATTTGGCAAGTTTAACATGATAGTAATGAAATGAGAATCCAAAAATAGTAAAAAGTTGACCAGAAATGTGTTTTTTAGCCCAATTTACGAAAACATCGTTAGCTGTGTCTTCAGTTAGTTTACCGTTTCTTGGCAACAACAGCTATAAATTGATTGACAATTGCGAAATACTGAACCGTGAGCTCTGCTTTACAATATCGACAGAAAAGCCACTACCCCGAGGGAGACACCTCCTAAACTCATCATTGTAACAGAAATGTATTCAGCTATATTGACACCCTTTTTTTAAACATCTTTTAACTTGAAAATACACACGCTGTCAGCCATCCCTACCCATATTTTTGGTCAAAGAAAGGTAACTTTAAAAGGAAAGTATGTGTTAATGCAATGAAATAATAATTCTGAATAATTTCCTGGTCACATATCCCGGTCACAGATTTGTGCTTCAAGTTTTAACAACCTTGTTTTTTAATTTATTTAATTTTTTGCCTTTCAGTTGTAAGGTGACGGGAAAAATGTACCTTTTTGTGTCTAGTGTACCTTTTTGTGTCTTACAGGAAGTAGATTTTAGTCTATCCTAGTTCTAGAGACTCCGGTAGAGACTCCAATGGACCCTTTAACATATCAGTCATTCCTTTTAAATGTGAGAACATCCGATACAACATTATTACTAGTATTCAAATAATAGCTTCATTAGTTTTTCATAAACAGTACAGGCGCTAGCTTTTGAAATGACCATGCAACGTTGTACAAGGACACAATTATAATTACTATTCCAATGACCCGGCAAATTTAGGTATTGAAAGCACCTTGCATTTTTCCACGTTTTGGCGTAAAATGCTAAGAATTAAAAGGTATTTCAATGTTAGTATATCCTATCAATCAGTGACAGAACATTTTGGAGCCGCACTATTTGCTATTGAAGGTGATTGGGCAGATAATTACTCAAATGTTCACTGGCAAAACTGAGCACCCCTTGGTTTACACACTGGAAGAAACAACGGAATACTGCATGTCTCAAACTGGAAAATTTAGGATTTATTACTGATATTTACAGCTTATGTAAGTAGATTATCACATAAAACATTTTTCGTTATTTCCGTTTTGTTTTTAGTTATGTTTTGAACTTGAATGTCGTGAACAAAAGATGAATCTGAGCAATTTTATACTTTGAAGCGTAACAACGCCATTTTCTATTTTCACTTCAAAATCTCGAACTTTGTCAGCAAAAATGGCTCTTTTTGACGTTAAATTAATCTTTGAATGATACGTAAAATGTATCTACGGTTAGCGAAGGAAGGTGAGAACTCTTTTTTAGATTCAGTAATCAATTTTGGTACTATTTAGGTGAAGTTTGAAGCCTTTTCAAGCAACGGAAATTATGAATGTAAAGAAATATGCTTTAGCTCCGACATTCATTGTGTTCACGACCATTTATTGGCATTGCACATTTCGAAAGTGATGCGTACTTCCATTGCTACTCCCTGAATATCAACCTACCAAAATTTCAACGCAATCGAGTCATGCCAAGTGATTAAAATGTTGCAATTATGACAAAATAGCGTTAACGTTTTCGAAGTAAACTGTTGACGTCATTTTGAACTTGATCGTGGACATGAAATCACTAGTAAAGATTTATATATAAACTAGAGACTCTATTCCTTATGTACACCAAAAATTGTGATAATCAGACATTTTTAAGTTGGCCAAAACTTACAGTCAACTTGGCGTTCCGCTCCACTGCTCGTCAAAAGGGACTCAACCCTTAACTATTGTTTTTCACATAAAAACACACTTGGAAAAGCCACGCTATACAGAAACTTCGTACACTGAGAGTTTACACAATTCAAATATTGAGATTCTGGGTAAGTTTTATCAGTAACAAGTTTACTTCATCAATGCTAAATGACTCGTTGGACTGTTAGGTACACTTTCATTTCAAATTTGTTCTGCAACTTAAATTTTGGGTATATAGATGGTTGTTCATACATTAGTTGCACTTATAATTTCAGGTGCAATGTCATTAGATATTTCACCATTTCCAGTATACCCGAACCTTACTGTGGTTGTCAGGTCACCTACAGAAATGTAGAAAAGATATTGATATGATTGTTTTTCCATGTGTAGGTGACATTCTTAGCTATATGTATGCAAATTTTCAAGTAGCTACCTTTAATGAAACAAAAGTTATGACACAACAGGTAGAACTTTTTGAATTATACGGACTTTTTGGCTAAAAGAGGACCTCTACAAAATTGCTCTGTGGACAGTCAGTTTTAAGTGGGAGAAATGTGTTACTAAGCACAGTGGCTATATAAAGATTCCTGACTGTATTTCTTCTTGGTAATCTTTAAAACTTTTTGATATCTCCTCGTATATTGAGCCTACATACCTCTCTCTTCATTGAGTTTATCCAACAATGTATTCTTATCATTCAAGTCTCCTTTGAGTGTGGCTTCTAGCTGTGCTATCTGAAGCTTGAGTTGCTTTTCATTGGCTCGGTACTGCCGTTCACGCTCAGCATCAAATGCACTTAAAGTAAAAAAACAATAAATAATTTGTAAATAGAGTATGATTTGAAGCCCATGGGAACCCTTAATGGAACAAAACTCAATTTGTAAATCTAGTACAGTTTGAAGCATTAAGAGTTCCACATCCCCTAACGTTAACCTTACTAAGTACTCCAAAACACTTCAGAAGGAAAACAAAAAATAACAAAAGTCCAAATACGTCACAAACAGGAGGTAGCAATGAGCAAGGAATTGCTGCCTAGGCAGTTTCTGCCAGGTGGCCTGGTATTACTTGACATCAGATCGGGGTGTGCCAGATCGCAGGTTCGAATCTCACCTTGGACATAGTGTAAATCGGCATTTCTATATACGCCATTCCCAAGAAAACGGGTTAGGGTTAATGGAACAACAATCAATATGTAAAATCTAGTACAATTTGAAGCAATAAGGGTTCCCATACCATGGTTCAGACAGTTTACCTAAGTAATGACTTATAGACCATTATTATAATTGACATACTCCCGCCGTTAATGGGGTAAATCCACAGAATCGGACGGAGAATCGGAACTCAGAACAAAGGTAAATATGACAAAGACATTTCATTTTAACTATTCAGTACCGTTCTACGTCTAGAGTTAAGGGATTTCAATCAAACTTCAC
>JXSR01S036058.1:95428-108798 GCA_000969725.1 Ophiothrix spiculata | reverse complement strand
ATTTTGTCCTGAATTTCAATTTCCAATTTCTATTTTTAGCCCTTCCCAACCCAACATTCGCCCTTACAAAACAAACAGACAAAACAAAACGAACAAACAGACGATTCGTAGAACTTAAAAAGTTCTAAAATCGGCCGTTGCTCTCATCATGCTCGAACTCTTTTCCATGCTCTATCATAAAATATTTTGCCATTTTCTCATGATCTATATAAAGAACAAAATAATTTCACGATGTTCATAATCAAACACTCACATCCCTCTGACCATGCTCTGACAAGTCACAGGTTTAACTGTCAATAAAAACATACGATTAAAACCACAGAATCGATTACATGATTACTAATTCAATAACATCCACACTTGAGTACTTCCAGTCAGTAAATAGGCATCACTGGTAATTAGTGGCCAGTAGATAAAGTCGCCCAAACTTCTGTGGGTGTGAAAGCTTGCTTAGCCCTTGAATGTCGCTTGCTTTGTTCTTGGGTTGACTTGAATTGCGCTTGTTTAGGTCTTGATCTGAATCGATTATCTTGTTTTGCGCTTGTATTACGCTTGCCTTTGACTTGCCTTTTCCATTGTTCTGGGGATTATAGACAAGACGATTTTTCCAAAACAAGACGTTTCATGTTAGCAGTGTTATGAGCAGTAAATATTTGAATACTAACGGCTAAAGCAATTGTTACTTAAATATATCTAGGCACTTCTAGAGGGTCATAGCTCAGCTTTCCAGAATGGATGCCTTCAGAGAAAGAATAGATTTGTATTGCATTCTTTTTGACACTCAACCTACCTCTAATATTGTCCTGGCTGATGAACTAGTTGATTTGAGCTCGGTCTGCAATATCAATGTCCTGCTCTGTTCTGTTTGTAACTGCTTATTCAGATTCTCCATTTCAGCCAAGACAGCATCATGACTAGTCTTCACCGCTTTCAGGTTCTGTAAAGGAATAATTAACAGACTGTTCTTTATCTCTAACAACAAGTAATGTTTACTGTGATAAGCGATGAGTAATATATTTTAAAATATATGGTCACTTCTAAAGAAAAGCCCTTAATCCAATACCACGTTAATTAGTGTCAAACAATTCAATAAATATGGATTAAGCAATGGTTAAAGAATATCAAGACCTCAGTTCCTAATCTAAGCTATTTAGCCATAAGGATAAACAATAAGCAATCTTTTGATAACTTCTCACTAAGTGATTCTATGATAGATTATGACAGAATTTCTTGACCATTTCATGTAAGAAATTCAAATATTGCCTACAAACAATTTATTTAAGCAATATGTAACTTATGCAGGCGTCACTTTGAAGCCTGGACCCACCCTCCTCACGTCGTCACCTTTCTTCACCTGGGCCAATTGTTTATCACATCAGGATTTCACCACTACTTCACTTGCTTGACAAAAAACAAAGGCACGGTATCACTATATCTGCAAATTTTTTTGTCCAGGCTTCACCCTTTGATTTATTTCCAAAGGTGACGCTTCACTTTTGTCAGTTTTGGCAGATCTGAAGCTTCACCACCGTTTCACCATACTGAAAATTACATAGTTCAAGCTTCACTATATTGGATATGACATGTAGAATATTGGGCAAAATATGAATGTTATTATAATCTTAAATAGTATCAAATTACACATTATAGAATAGATTTTTTTTCTTAAGACTAAGTGAAATAAATAAAATGAGTCATAACTGTAACAGTTATTTTTGTTCACCAACGAATGTTGACAAACCACTTTCGGCAGAATGCTATTCAGTGTAGTACAGTCAATGTCAATGTTTCCGAATTCGACAGACTCAATATAACAGGCACATGACACGTCAAAATGTGAATTCATATTGTGCACAAGAGATTTGGTTAAGCTTACAAAAGTAAACATTTTTCAAGTCCTAAAACTACAATTATTACTCAGAACTATGCTTCATTTGATCGGTATATTTACTTTTCCTTAAAACTTAGTTAAAAGTCACTAAAATTTATCGGGAAAGTCCCGTTGTTTGAACCTCGTCAAATTGTCCCAGATCGCCTAGCTCTAGATCCTGTCAATCATGGGCTAACTTCCGTTTTATGAATGAAATTGACCTCTGAACTACGGATATGCGACCTCAAAATGACATAGGACTGTTCCATTTTATATAGGTAAGAGCATTTCCCCAGCGAAAATCCAAGATTGCGCCGGGTGTACAATTAGTTGACGGTGTCGTCAGTGATTATAAAAGTTGTTAAAATGTTTTAAATGCACGATTTTGACATGTTTTCGATGCGATCGACGTAATGGATTCGATGTCTTATCACCAGGAAACACAAATCACACGTCAAAGCTTCACACCTTTCAAAAACTTTATAGGTAAAGCTTCACCAAATGAAAATAAAAGAACGCCAGGACTTGGCTATAACATCAAATATATTGACCTGACGCATCGAGTCGGCATCGATATTTGGCGACCCGTGAGGAGGGTGGGTCCAGGCTTCAAAGTGACGCCTGCATTAAAAGATTGCTTAAACATTGTTAACCTTTGCTGTAGTTTGATACAAATATTCATATCAGTAAAATCCAATTATCTACTATGCAATGCTAAACTAGTGACACCAGACGGTGCTTGAGTCAAATAAAGCATTTACACATTAAAATACATATTCATGAACCCCTAAATAAAACACCTGAACCTGTATTTAAACACAAAGAAAAGTAATAATATCAGAGAGAATAAAAATAGAACTAACAAACCTCTTCTAAATTTGCATACTGAGTCTTTAGAGCCACCAATTTTGTTGACTTCTCTTTTACTTCTCTTTGCAGTCGTATCATCTCTACATTCTCTTGAATATTACTCCTGGAAAACATCAATCATATCAGGAATTATGATATGAAATAATATCATATCAATTATACTTTGATTATCACTAAATAGGCTGGCAAAACTTTATCCGCAAACAGAGGTAACATACTCATATGCACACCATAAATACAGAGTCACAATCGAGCCATACAGATGAAATATGCACTTGTGCTACAGATGTGTCATGTTCAGCTATGCATGATGTAAATATTCCTGCTTATTTAGTGTTCATCGAAATATAATAGTCGGCAAATTCTTCATCAATCATTTCCAAAGTTGAGACAGAAGCTCAGTTCAAAGCTCTGACACTTCAATTTTTTACTGGCTACATTCAGAAGCTCATCTTTTTTATTTACTAGTATATAAAAAACAATCAAAATATACTTGTTAAATAAGCTCAAGATTTCTGTATATAACCAGCTCGTGGGTGAAAAGCAAGCAGGCTGTATGCCAATTCCTTGTAGCTGCCCTACAAAGTAAAAATGCAGTATGTGCATTGCAGATACATTCCAACTTACTTCCTTTTCCCTTGGAGAAATCCTGCACAAATAAGCAGATGATCAATTGTCTTCCATAACTTAAGGTATCTTTTTCCAAAAGAGTTCTTTTGTGAAAATCCACTTACTATTTTTGGTAGTGACGTTTCACACCCTCACAGGGTGCTTTCTCAAACTGTACTGGCAGCTGATGTTGGTCTTGTAGTTGTGACGTCATCAACAGATGATGTCAAAATCAGCTGATCGTATAGGTGACTGAGTTGATAGGCCCCCTCATCTTCATTCATGAGATTCAAAGCACCCTGTGAGGGTGTGAAACGTCACTACCAAAAATAGTAAGTGGATTTTCACAAAAGAACTCTTTTGGAAATGTTTACTGCAAAATCCTGATGAATCTATTTAATGATAACTTAAGATAATATCCACTATGTAAGACATATGTATATACAACATTTTTGCATGGGAATGATTGAAGTGAGATGTCATGTTTAATAGAAGTATCTGTTATGATTTATAAATGCACATACTGTGTTTTTCGTTTGTAGGGCAGGTATGTGGCAGTGACAAGTGAACTTGCTACTTAACTTTCATTCAGTTTTACTGTGATGTAATGCAAAAAATGTATATGAGTCCTTAGTATTGTTAATTTTTGCCACTCACTATTTCTTTGAAACACACACACACATTTGTTTCACATGCAGCAGTTGCAATACTCAATATAGAGTGACTGATCCATATTTAAAATTGCTCAGTCACATCAAAAACATGCACTTGATATGCACTTATATAAAGGGAAATGGGCATTTAAAAATCAACAAAAAGGAATAGTGAACAAAACCCCTTTTCAAAAATAGATCAAAAAAGATCTAAAAATAACTTCCACATCAAAGGATATATATATTAGCATAAATTTGTTTAGATATTACCAAGTTAAACATGACCTAAATCATGATCTGCCCTAAACTCAATTCCATTCTTCTGGATATTAAATGCAACTTGATCAATCTACACATTTTACAACAAATCTTTAAACAATAAGGGCCAATCATTTGTCAAAACATTCGTCAAAAAGTGTTTCTTAAGGACAATGTTCATCTTAAATAATCAGTTTTATTAAATTTAACCAGGTCTAGATCTTGAAGGGGTAACACCATTTTAATATGGGTTTGATTCACGTTAAATAGATTAAAACCCAACCTCTGACATCATTTTATGAGGTCCCACACTGGTTCCCAGAAAACAAAACATGGTGGGCAATGATCGGTACGGTTGCGATAGAGCCAATATTGGGACAACTATTGTTTCACATCATATTTTTTGGTCAGCCGATGGATGGCAAACCAATATAAAAAAATGTTAGCCCAACGCCCATGATGTATTGAAATGTGGGCAGAGCTACAAGACCGTACTTTCTTTTTCTGTCAAAATTCAAGTTCAGGGTTATATTTATCCAAATCAAGTTATTGTATGCTACTTTCTACCTCATTTTATAAATTCAAAAAATACCTGTACTTCAGTTCAAAGTTTTGAAGTGAAATTTACAAACAATATTGCACAATGACACTACAGAAATTTTTAATGTTTTTTTAAAGCAATACTATAAAGTGTTAAAAATGAAGCGCCCCCTATCACCAATGACTTCTAATTTTTTGGGCTTATTGGGTTGGTTTTTGTGGTAGATATGAATACCCTCCAAAGGATTTGGCTAGAAGATACTTGCTTTTTCTGTTATGGCCAGTATTAGTAACGGAAAGCATGCATGTGCTTTTAATCCATTTTGTGGTGACAAAACATATTTTTCACAAAATACACTTGAAAACGCTTTTAGATAGACACATTCCTCCATTTTATGATGTTTTTACTCTAAAACATTTTTGATCAAAATCTTATAGTATTGCTTTAAGTAACCTGCCTGGTATTTGGATATACCGTACTTGTTTTCCGGTATATGGCACAAATAGTGACAGAAATCAAATTAATTGCAGGAAATCAAATAAATCGACAGCAAACAGTATAAAAACTGTGTACACTCACGTAAAGCACACCATATAAGCACTTACTTTGCAGTCGTTCTGGCAGTAGCAGTAGTGGTAGCAGCAACAGCAGCAGAGAAAGAAGAAAGAGTAATGCAACATGATAATGACAACATGACATGATATGACATTAAAATCTACATGACATGACCTGACATGACCTGACATGACATCGCTACATGGCATGACATGACATGACATCGCTACATGACATGACCTGGCATGACAAAGCTACATGACATGGCCTGACATGACAACGCTACATGGCATGACCTGGCATGACAAAGCTACCTGACATGGCCTGGCATGACATTGCTACATGACATGGCCTGACATGACAACGCTACATGACATGACCTGACATGGCTACATGACATGACATCGCTACATGGCATGAGCTGACATGACATCGCTACATGGCATGAGCTGACATGACATCGCTACATGACATGAAATGTATCTAACAAAGTAAACTATAATATGCAGGCAAAAAGCACTCTCTTTGATATTAAAATGTCTTTATACAACAACATTTGAAAATAAGAAAATTACTGTTACAAAGAGAACATTATTGTTTGGGGACTCAATAGATTAATAACTGCATCTTACTGAAAGGGACTGGTCTAGATTCTTCCCACTACTTTTTATGTACATATTTTTTACATGAATCATAGAACATGTTTTTAGTACCGGTAATATAACCTACTAGTAGTTTTCCATGATATTAAGGATTATTGGAGAAAATTGCAATTCCAAACAAAATTCTTTTATAGGCTAAATAGAATTGTATCAATTAATTTATAATCTGAATCAGACTAAGGGCATGTTCACACAGAAAAATTTGGTGATGACTCTAGGTGATGACCCAGTATGAATGCAATTATAGAAAGTGTTTCGCTCATGACCAAAAGTGATGTGCCACTAGTTTTAACGGGTAAGTCGTGTCCCAGTGTGAACGCAACTGCTAAGTTGTCTTGCTCTAGAGCCGCTCACGACTAGTTTTGACTATTATGTGTGAACACAGCCCTAGACGCACTTTGCTTCACTGAAGTACTGTAAAGGGACTAATTTTCGCTAGGGATAGACTGCAAATTCGCTAAATTAAATCCCTCGCTAAAATTTTATTTACCATTGCAACTAATGTAAAATGTTCTAATTAGTGAAATTAAATCCCAGCCAAATTGCTGATAAATTGAAATTTTAAATTCTTAAATAAAAATTTGTCCTCGCCAAATTAAATCCTTTTACAGTATCTATATCAACTAAATAACTATACTCGATTCACAACACGATGTAAATATACACACATATCGGACTCGAAAGCTTTACTGGATTTGGAACATTTCATGTTTCAATAGCAGTGTATGTTTTTCCAATCATGATGTTTATTGTTTTTGGCAAAAAGTTTGAATCATTCTTGGTTTACAAATTTCTCAAATTTGTGACTAAGAATGAGACTCAGTTTATTAATTTGCCTGTCATGTATCGTCACATAATGGATGGGCATACATTACACAAAATAATGTATGCCCATCCATTAAGAGATGATAGATGACAGGCAAAACCATAAATCGTATCTTTTATTCTCCAAATCTATTACATCTGCAAAATTTGAGGTTAAACAAATCAGCATTCCACAAAATATCAGGGGCACTTAGTCTCTCACAGTTTTCAAAAAGGCTAAAAAATCTCACATTGTTTTAATAGTGCTTTTCCTGGCTTATATTTTTGCCCTCTTGTTATGTTGTTTTTCACTTTATGTCTTTATGTAGTTGGAATATATGCATATATGAATGACCAAGCTACACTAATCAAAACAATGACAACAAATGAGTGGATTACCTGAATTTACAGTTTATATCAAATTCCTGGCTCAAATTTTCAAACTAGTTCAACACCATACATTTTTCCAGATGTCTTCTCAAATAACTATACACTAACAGTTTGGTATCATATGACTATCATGTGACTTTATCTGTAAATCACCTGGCAATCATGTGACATTTTACCTTTGGCCTGCTGACATCTGTTCCTTTAGTATTAACTGGGCTTCTTCATGTTCATATTGCCTAGTCCTCATCTATAAAAGAAAATATAGAATGGTCAGTTCTGATTGAGAAATGGAATTTTACTGCCTACAATGTCGTCTTTGGTATATTTAAAAAGATATTAAAGAATAAAATAAGTATTTTTCTGAAAAGTGGAAAGTTATATCACTTGGGAAAATATCATGCTTCATTACACTATACTGTATCTCAGATATGCAAAATCTCCATTGATTTTTTAAAAATGTAGTATTTGATAGATTTATTTGTGCTGATAACGAATCTAAAATAAAAAAATGTAAGTCACCGTGCTCGTTTTTCAGATACAGGCATTTCAAAATGAACATATTTCCCCCCCCCCAAAAAAAAAAAAAATCATCCGATTTACCACATAAAGTATAGGGAAAGCTCAGAAAAGTAGATAATTATGTGCTTGTAAAATAGTAAATGCTCTATTGATCTTTTTAATTTTTACATATGTTAAAGCATTTTTGGCGTACTTCAAAATACTGAAATGAAAAAATAGGGTCACCATGTTAGTTTAGGAGAAAAATGACAAAAAAAACGGATCTGCATAATTTCCCGCGTGTACATTATGCAGCAATGCCACGCATGATAAACCAAATGCGTTAGTAAAGTGTGCATTCAGTGTGCATTGAAATTTGCGTACGCAAAATGGGTGCAAACATTTTTTTTTTTAATTAAAATAATCTTTTGCAGGAAGATGATTGAAATGAAAAAAAGTGGAAACGAAGTTGTATCTTTTAAAGGGTGTAAAGCTACTAAAGTGAAACAATTCAAAGACATTTCAATAAATCATTAAAAAAACATACTGAACAATAACAGTTTCAAATAACAATGATACTTTAAGACTTTCAAAGAAATCATTTAAGTTTACAAACTGCAAACTTACACAAGTTTGCAAAATGTACCCATATAGGTTGATGGGATATGGTTTTAGACTTCTTCCTCTTCATCTTTTAATTCTTCCTCCATATGGAAAAATATTGTCAACATCATGACACTTATCATCATCCAAGACATGTTGTGACATAAAGGTCGCTAAGTGGAAGAGTAACTGGGTTGTAAACCACCCCTAGGCACCCATTGAATTGATAACATCCCCTTCACTTGATAAACCAACCCCTGATGGTTACTTTAATGGGTCTGTAGATCACTAGGCATAGGTGTGCAGTGATGCTTGGATTTATGCATTTGAATATTGGGAAATACTTGCTTGCTCTCGTAATATTTCCTTGTCCTGCTCCTGGACTGCAATCTGATCCTGTAGGTCCTGTATGATCTCTTCTCTAGAGAGAAACAAATAGGAAACAAATGTAAATATGCATTTGTCAACTTTAAACATGTTTCAAATTTCAATTTGTGACAAACCATCATATACGGTCTACCTTTTTCATTTTGAGCCGCAGTAAAAATACACATGTAGGTCCTATTTTGACAAAATCATGATTTTTGAAGATTTGATATGTTCATGCCATTCTTAAATTCCTAACAAAATATCAACTTTCATTCCAACTCCAAAATATCTGGAAACCAACATTATTTAAATGAAATCACATTGGAATTGTACATTCAAATTCTTCAACTTTATGATGACACTTGTTTCAAATTCATATGACACCTGGAAATAGAGTGACGATTCCTCAAAGCGTGCCCTGACATGTAATGCTTTGAAGAATTGTAACTCTATTTCCAGGTGCCATATGAATTGAGGACCCTAGAACTAGAAGGAGGTTAAGTCACATTGAGTACAAACTGAGAAAACGGCACAAACATAAAATCATTTGTGTAGTCTTGAATGGTATTGCTGTATTTCGCAGTGACTTTTACGCATGTTCTGATCATCAAATTACTACAAAACTTTTACAGAATGTAGAAATGAGAATTCTGTAGCAGGAAATTGACACAACTCAATTTTTAAGATTTTGTGACTTAACCCCCTTTTAGTTCTAGGGTCCTCAATTTGAAACAAATGTCATCATAAAGTTGAAGAAGTGTTCTTTTTTAATCTGCTTTAAAATAAATTTGACCAGGGGCCAATTTTCCTGGAGATTTGTGGTGGATGGTCACATTTATGTTTTAAGATGTAAAAAATAGATCCATTCAACAAAAGAAGGGAAAAAAGTAGTTGTGACTAGTTCATGGTTTATTCCTATGTTAAATTTATTCTTCTTTTGTGAATACAAGCCTGTGTGATCAATTACATGCATCATTATTGACTTACAATCTTTGGTTATCAGCTCTGGCTTCTTCAAGTAAACTATGTCCATATCTGGGCAAGACATCTGTCCTTAAGGCACGAGGTGTACCAGACCTTTAAACAAACAAAAATTCCAAGGCATATGCTACTGGTTTTGAGCAGTAGCTTTATGTAACCTTTATTTATATTAAGAACCATAACAACAAAATGATTTTAATGTCCTGGTAAAAACATGAGCAGGGAAGACAAAATTACTATATAGACAAAACAATTTTTAGACATCATCACAACTCACGAAATTGATGAAACACGATTGGCACAAATTTCAAATTATATTGTTTGTGGCAGTAATTCGTGAACGATTACTCAAAATCATGAGGATAGACGTGGACCGCTTTTTCACATTGAAAATGAATGCTTGCATGGGAGATGACTGTGTGATCGCTATGTTCGACGCGTTCACAAATTAAATCCACAAATAATAATATTTTTCAGATATTTATTCAAAACATTCCCCAGCATAATCAAGGATTTCATATACCAGTGCCGTATTTCATAATGTCTCAAACGAAGCTCTAAAATTACTGCAGAAGTTGATAGTTGCAATCAAGCCTGTAGCCAGGGGGGTGCGGTGGGGGCATCGTACCCCCACCCCCCCAAATTTGACAATGTACATAAAAAAGGTCCACAAAAAGTCCCATAATATCTAGCAAAAGCACACCCAAAGTACCAAACTACGTAAATGTAGGTCGTTTTTTAATAAAATACTGCACAAAATGCTTGCAAACGTGCTAAAAACCTTGTAAAACCCTGTAAAATGCAAAGGCCATCCAATAAGGCGTCCAAAAATGCGTTTTACCATATGAAATTCAATGTTGCATGTTAGAATTTATCTTCAATAATCATCATCATCACAAAATCTGATCAATTTATGTACTTTGTGGACTTCAAAATGGGCTTTATACCATGTTGTGTCTTCGTTCGTTTGCCGGAAGGTCACAATGTTGGTATAACTTAATCATTGTCTTCTTTGTCAAGTATGAATATTAATCATGCTGATGTCACAATGTCTTGATTTAATTCAGCCTGTTCGTCGGCCTTGAAATTTGGACGCCCTACTTTTCAATCATGGCTATACCATGTAGTGACGTACATGTTCAATTCACTAAACACACTTCAAATTGAAGTATCATTATTGCCCGTCTCATTTTCACTTACATGTTATTTCATACATGATAAACTGTGTTACAAGAATGATACGAAATTTTTTTCTTACTAACATCTGAAATCTGATGCTTTAAAAATTACAAAAATTAATGATAAAAAATCCATAGACATGATATCAAAATTAAATAATGTCACCCTGAAAAGCTGTAATTTACTCACAGATTTCACAGAGAAAATCTTTAAGATTTAGCAATTGAGAAACTATAGATACTGTTACCCCTGTTTGTTCATGTAATATGAAAAAACATTAATTGTTTGGGTTCATATCACATGTGGCTGAAAGCCGAGTGTGATACGACCTAAACCATTAATATTTTTCGTATTGCATATGAACAAACAGGGGTAACAAATTTATCACTCAGTAAATAAACCTGTCAAAAAAGGTTTGGAAACTTTTTTTAGCCACCTATATCTCATTTGTTTGAATCTTGTTCATCTATTTGATACAATATTTGATTAGCTAACAATCTCTTCTTTACAATGATACCAAATTTATAACAAGAGCTTGCTTTATGGCTGAGTAATTCTGCTTTCTTAGAAGGTGGGTCACAGACAGCGTGTGACAAAATTGAGCAGTATCTGTGTCAATCCTACTGATTATGATGCTATAGGATGAATCAGTGAATGGATGAATGAATAAGTTGTTTGTTTTTATTAACAAAACAAAGTTCACTTACCTTAATTAATTGCGACTAAAATCTCAGTATGCATCTGTCCTTGGCATCCCGTTTCACGTAAATGTTTAAAGTTTTGATACCACGTTTCACTAACATCAAATGTTGCTACAACTTGCTTTTGTGAACCAACTTTAAGTTGGTCTATGCATGAGTTTTAGTAAGATTTAGTAATCTCTCCATGATAAATCCTGGATTTAACACCAAATGATCACTTTAGAGGAAGTACCAGACAAGATGAATTAATTAAATAAACGCTAAAACTTTTAATCTTATCCTCACCTTTTGTTATTCAAAAACAAACTGTTATTCAGTATTACCAAGTTAATTCATTCATCCATTCATTACTGATTTATCCTATAGCATCATAATCAACAAGATAACACAGATACTGCTCAAATTTGTCAAACGCTGACTGTGACCTACCTGCTAATAAAGTAGAATTACTCAGCCATTAAGCAAGCTATTGTTACAAATTTGGTGTCATTTTAAAGAGGAGATTATTAGCTAATCAAATATTGTATCAAGTAGATGAACAAGATTAAAATAAATGAGATATAGGTGGCTAAAAAAAGTTTCCAAACTTTTTTTGACAGGTTTATGAATTTTTATAGCAAAAGCTTGAAAATACCATCTATAATGCTTGAGAAATAGTTCTTGTCACATTGTTCATACTATTGTGATGAAATTTAGTTTTGTAGTTTTCCAGGCTTGATTGACAGCCATGCGCGTCGTTTCTATTTGCATCGCGTAGTACAACGCGTTGCAGTTAGTCCCGCACACACAGCTGCCATGCGTGCTTTGTGATACAACTATCATGTTCCAAAAGCAATACGAGTTGGACTGGCGAAAGAGTTGTATGATACGAGATTTTGTATCACATAGAGGATTTCGTGTTATATAGAGCTCTGAAGTTTTATGCGATACGGAAATATCCTTTTAAGTTCTTAACCAATGAAATTGTTGTATTTTTATTTACTGAGAGATAAATTTGTTTATAATATTTGCTATCACACCAAACTACAACATCATTGCCAATGCAACGGTAAAAGGTAATTCTCCTTGGCAGTTGCGAAGATTAAGGTAAGACGGGTCATTTTTCTGAGTCAACTAGGTTAGATTTTAGCTTGATGAAATTGTCAAAGAAGTGTTGAAATATGACTGGGATCATGTTAAGGTTAGGAAATGCAAGAAACGAACAAATGTGGCCCAATGGTGTCTACTGATCTTTAAAAGAAAGTTTAGAGATGCTGCAGAACTTGTTAGTGACATGGGTGGTAAAAGAACTAAATTGCTGTAGATTTCCTTTACCTTGATCCACCTTGGACCCGTAATCCTTTCTTAATATGGTCTGGTGGTGGGGCTGGCGATGGCCTGGCTATTCCCTGAAAAAAATATAAAAAACACTTTTAAAGTTGGCACTGGTAATGGCTCACCTAGGCTCAAAAATGAGAATATGCGGAGTAAAATCTGCTCCACCAACCTTTAAAAAGTCATGTTTTTACTTCATTAAGCAAACTTTCCCTGGGGAGAGTAAACTTACACATTTGGAAAGTTATAAGGTTGCTGTGATCCAATTATTTCAAGAGACTAGCCTAGATCCCACTTAGAATTAAAAGAGTTTGGAATGCTCTAAATAAAGTCTCAAAGTGTAGTAAAATAAAAAAGGACAAAAAATGACACAGAAATGGCTCAAATTGAGAAATAATTAATTTGCACTATACCAATCTTTGATAATGGTGTGACTATCCAGTGTTTTCTAAATTTGTACCTCAGATGGATTTGCCAGATAAAAGAACAAAGCTTCTAGAGATAATTTATTAA
>JXSR01S036058.1:74231-84882 GCA_000969725.1 Ophiothrix spiculata | reverse complement strand
AGGGCGCAAATAAGGAAAGAAAAAGAAAGGAGAAAGAAGGAAAAGATAAAAGAAAGAGAGAGGAGCGCAAAAAGGAAAGAAAAAGAAGGAAAGGGAAAAGAAGAATGAAAAGACAGAAAGATAGAAGAAAGGAGGAGGGGCGCATAAAGAAAGAAAGGAAAGAGTAGATAAAGATGGAGGGGTGCAAAAAGTAAAGAAAAAGAAAGGGAAAGAAGGAGGTCCCAAAAAAGAAAGAAATAATGAAAAGACAGAAGAGAAGAAAGGAGGATGGGTACCAAGAACCAAGAGAGCTATAATTGGAGACAAGGGATTTTCTGTTTTAGGCCCTAGACTGTGGAACAACTTGCAAGTTAACATACGTGCAGCCCCAAATGTGCAATGTTTTAAAAAATTATTAAAAACACATCTTTTTCCAAATGTATGATTTTGCTCCATTCTCATTTAACCTTTTAATTTGTTATATCTTTGGTCAGGTTTTTCAAATCAAAAGCTCAGGCTCATATATTTCACGGTTTTTATTTATTGTTGTTGTATCAATTGTACACTCACGCGGTTTTCCACCTCGTGGGTAGGCTGCAGGTATCCACCTGCAGTCGCATAAACATTTCCTGCAGTTGCAGTAGTTTGTAGTTTTAACGTCAATTATTCTACGTGAGTCTTGAGCTTGACTTTTTTAGTCATTTTATTTCTGTCTATATTTGCTTAGATATAACTATATTTTTGTCCCAAAAAAGGCTCGTTTTTATACGTCAATGTGATAATTTATTTTAAAATGAATATTTATGTATATATCAAAGTGATTTTTAATTAGTGGATATTTCTTAATGTTTTAATGTGTGAATTGTACAGTGCATTGGTCATGTATATAGGAAATGCGCTTAATAAATCACAGAATTATTATTATTATTATTCTGAAGTGGCACATTCCCCTCACACATCCCTACATATCGTTTCTCGATTGAAAAAAGGGACAACTTGAAGTATGATTTAGACAAAAATATATGCACCAAATGGCGTGATGTGCACTTTGAAATTTCATTTTTTTCTATTTTCTGAGGGGACACAACCCCCAGACACCCCCTATATATTGTTCGTCGATTGAAAAAAGTGACAACTTGTGAATTAGACATTTGCTTTGGGCGCCAAAATTAAGTTGTACCCCCCCCCCCCGGGTTGCAAATTCCTGGATACGTCCCTGCTTGTATTTAAGTTCAAGGTGATGGAAAAAAAATAACGTTATTTTAGCATAACTGCCGTCAAATTATTTTGTTAGTGTGCACACTGTAAGAAATGCCCGTACATTTACGCTGTTTGCCCATTTACTCCGAGGTCCTTTAAAATGTAATGTCCCGAAAAAACACAGTGGAAACTGATTTTGTATACAGAAAATGCCTAACATAATGTATTAGAATTTTCATAAAAATGCCGTTAATTTATTTATAATTTATTTAGCCCTACGGTCGTTTTTGATTGCTGTTTATGGTAGGCCAATATGGGGAAATAACAGAATTTCTTGCATATAGGTTATTTTTGAATATCTCTTATTCGCAATCAAAAGATTTTATTTATTTATTTATTCATTTATTTTGTTATTTTGTTAATCTCAAACTTAACATCCCCGTATAAGCTGCAACATTTTTGATGTGCCTCTTTCTCCAACGAGCGGGGCAATTTACAATGTAAGCTGTTTTTCCCGCGAAATCTCTCCGCGACTCAAAAACGCTTGCACGCACGAGTAACGCACGGTCTTCCTCCTGCATTCAAAACTGAATTTAAAAAAACATCTTGGAGCCCTGTTGGAGCTTCCTTTAGGCTTAGCTTATAGTAATACTTGTTACCAAGTAGCATACCAAGTTGGGTTTCCTTGGCGAAAGCCTAAACAAGGTGAAGGGTTCCTATACTGAGCCTAGGCCTACTAGGTTATCGCGCGTAGCCCATAAAATTGAAACCGAATAACCTTTTTCTACTTTGCAATGTGCAAATTTGAGAAAAACTTGTCATCCGAAAAAATTACTTTGGGATGAGGCTTGGGCCCGGTGGGGGGGGGGGCACTGACATAGAAAGGTGATTGACGGGTATGTGCAGCCCTCAAGACCCAATTTTCATTCGCCTTGTCTGCCGCTCCCTAGACCCCTATGGCCAACTTTTAGTTCGCAAACCTTATTTCACAAATTTTCAGTTCCCTACTAGCCTCATTTTTTGAAATTTAGTTCCCAAGGAACAAGACCCCCATATCAAGCAAAAATTTGTGCTCCCAGAGCCCAAATTTTGCCCAAAACACTAGTTCTGAAGGGCAGTTTTTGGTACCTTCAGTTCTCTAGACCCCCCGGTCAATCTGCCGTTCCCTATACTACTAGGGTTTCAGATATCGGGGCCGTACACCCCTGCCAAAACCAAAGTTGGGTGCCCCCGGGGGCTGGGGTAGACCTTCAAATAGCATAAACCGTTTTTGTACTTTAACTCTGCATCTGAGGGCCTAAACTATAAAAGCCTACGTTTTTAGAAGCGGTGGTGACCCTGAACATAAATGATGAATGATATCAGTTTTTGATCATAATATGTAAATTGACAAAAAAATGCTAACTTATTTTTTGCCCCAAAAAGTTCTGGAAAGCCTACTTAAAATTTACATTCGTTAAAATTTGAACTTTTATGCTTTTTGGGAATCTATAAACAAATGTCTATATAAAGGAAGCGTTTTCTCAACTGTTGATTTTTATCTTGGTTATTAAAAATACAAAAATATGTCAATTTTTAGCCTATTTTTGGCAAGTTTTCAAAAAATAAGATAAAAATCAAAAATTTGAGAAAACCCTTCCTAATACATTGTAGTGTCCAATAAGCAAAAAAGTCATAGAGCATGAAAAAAGTTCAACATTTCACGAATAGATAATTTATATGTTCAGCCTGCAAATCCCGAGGGCAAATCCGCTTCTAGAAATATATACTTTTATTTGGATATATAATTATCCGTTGCTGAGTAACAGAGCAAAAAATATTTCTGAAAACGAATGGTTGACCGGGTGGTTGACAAGTGTGGTTGACAAGGTACTTACAAGTGATCCAGGGGGTGTTCACACAGCATCCAGATTCAATTTTGTTCCACTTCAATCAATCGACCTGAATGACGTCATCTTACAGGCGTGGTGAATCAAATATGGCCGCTATTTAATGACTTCGTTGGTATTCCGGGATAAGGTCATCTTGAATTACGCAGCCTCTGTGAACGTCTCTTTGGCCTACAAGCATAAAAGGGTATTTCCAACCGATGGCCACGAAACCGAACATCATAACTAACCTTTCTATATAGGTATTTATGACAAATAAGGATGATTTAACTCGGACTTTCGGCCGGTGTTTTGAACTTGAGATCACCTGTTTGAGTTGTGTGTAATTGGATTACGCTGTCACTTGCACTCGCTACAACTACTGTCACTGTGTGTTATTGTACATGAAGTGGAAGTTAACTTATTAATGGTAGGAATTCTGCAGATACTCACGAAAGCATTAAATGGTTTATAATATTTTAGACCCACTAACCTTTCATTTTCAATAAAATGGGGACATTAGAACTCGATTTACAAACGTTCAATTTTGCATGCAAAAATGTAAACAAATGTCAAAAACGATGTCAAAACAATGACAAAGCAATGAATGATCAATTGAAACTTGAAACTGATTCAAAAAATGCATTCAGCAGTGCATTTGACATGACCATAATGACTTTATATTGCCAGAGTCCAGCAGTGTATTGTTAGCATAACATTTTGTGATTCTCGATCTCTTCTAATAAGTTCTAAAAAAGTTTAAACTGTTGACTTTTAAAAGTTAGCCCACCACGGCAGCCATTGTGGTTTGACAAAGTCAGTAGCAATGCGTACAAAACGTGTACAAAATTAGTAAAAATTTACCATCCCCGTTCTGTTGGGTTACTCTAGTCCTGGCACCATGACTTGACTTAGTTGACTTAGTGTCAAGTCATGGGAAATGCTATGTAGTAAAACAGCCATTTAAGCATGTGTATACAGAGCATCTTGAGGCTAAGTCCACACTGCAAATTCAGCCAAAATATTGAAGTTGCTTAAAAATTTTATGATTAATATGCTTCTTGAGAGTCTTGTGCATCTCATGATAGGTAATTTGTTAACATTTAGAATCACAATGTGTGATTTTGGGGCCAAAACTTACCTTGTATGCTGTAACATTGGGTTTCCGAATTTGACAACCTCAATTTTGTTTATGTCCAGATTTTGGGTAATAAATTTCATCTTTGGATTTAAATTAGTTTTGTAATGATTCTACACTATTTAAAGATGTTGTCTGTGTTGAGAGAAATTTATTTGGGTTTTTAATTTCTGAATTATTTCATGTCAAAACTTAGAAAGCTTAAACGGCAATGTAACTCCACATATTCCTTGTAACTCTGGACACTTGGTCCTGAGTTACAATTATTGGAACTAGGGTTACTCATACAATAATGCGCATCCAGTCCCGGACCCAGTGATCCACTGTCACTGCAAGTAGTGTTTGTTGATGAAAAAATCAAAATGATTGTGGCAGTGTTCGATTTCCAGAAAAAAAGTTGCTTGCACTTGTGCAGGTAACATGAAAAAACTACCTGCCCAAAATGAAAGTAACATGCACACAATAAACAATCAAATATTTCTACTTCTGTCGCTGCTCGATTTACTTGGTTACTCTCCTCATGGACCATGCTCATGCGATGGAAAACGTAATAAATGTACTCTTTTTTTAGAGATGAAAAGCAAGATTTACCGTCAGTTTGAAGGACATTGACTTACGACATTCTCTAGTTTACGTACTTAAAGAGAAGTTACAGGGCCAAGATGTTGCATGCACATGTGCAGGTAGGTATGAAAAACTACCTGCACAAATTCAAAATCACCTGTATTTGTGCAGGTGAACAGGTGGTAAATCGAACACTGGATTGTGGTCTTCAAATTCAATGAATTCATGCATTTTTAAAATTTTGTATTTGTGTACATCAAAATGAACTTAAATCCATATAGCTGAATTTATTTGTTTGCCAAAGATGATGTAACTAATTTGATCAAGCCAGGCCTTCATTTTTAAGGCGAGCTGGAGTGATTGCTCTCCTATGCTCGCCTAAACAGTCTCTTAGGCTAAGTCTATAGGAGAGCAATATGTCTTGTGCTTGTCATTTTGTCAAAACAACAAAGCCAGGCCAAAAAAAGTTGTATGGTTGCCCGCCACAGCTTTTTTCAGAGAGGGTCGGTCGGTCTGATTTTTTTCAATACTCCTCCACGGACCGCTAGGTCAATCGGCCGTTTCAGCCTTTACAACTTCCCCCGCGACATCCGAATGAAAACAATCAAATACCTCTTGTTCTGATTGTGACATCCTCCTGATCGTTTTGAGGGTTGAAAGAAGGCATGTAGACCCTCTTTTCACATTATAACATGTTTTTTTTTTGTATTTTTCAATAAGTTTTGCATATTTTTGAGAAAAAAAATTCAATAAAAAATATTTTGGGTCGGGCTGAAAAATAGGGTCGGTCGGTGGAGGGCAACCAAACAATTTTTTTTGGCCTAGGGTCGACCAAAACGAAAATTGTTCCTCCAAAAGGTCCACTTTTTGAAAATCTGCACCCCCTTGGAAAAATCCTGGCTACGGGCCTGAATTTGTTATTGGTACTTCTTGACTACCACTGCCTAGGGCTAGGCCTAGGCCTAATGCTGCTTTCATACTTTCTTGTCACTTTGCAGAGCTCTTTGTAGTTTTGCAGCTACGTCGCTTGCTTCCTTTTACACTTTTGTAGCTTTGCAGTTTTGTCGCTTTTCAGATTTGCCGCTTCATGTTGCTCTGAGTCTGAAAGTTGACTTCATTTCAACTCAAAAATTCCTGTCGTGCAACAAAATTTTGCCGATATCGATTATCTCAGCGACATGTAGCTTTGCCGCTATGACAACCGGAAGCGGCAAGTTTTTGCAAAAAATATACGTCATGCAGTGACAAAACTGCAAAACATTACGAGTATGAAAAGCAGCATAAGGCTTCAGCAATTCCCCAAGGTGTGCAGTACTCAGTGGTTTCACAGGGGTAGAATTTCGCAAAGCATGGCGCGAGTCCAAGTGGACTCTCGCTGAAGAATTTTGCATGAGTCCATGGACTCTCGCAAAATGACTCACGTAGCAGAATTTTGTGAGAGTCCGAAATTTTACCAATTCCTCACCATACTTGTAGAAATTGGTCAGGTGTTTTATTATTATTTTATTAAGGTATAGGGACCTACGTGTATCATGGTAATAAATTGTTTAGTATTTTCAGTAATGCTGCAATGTTTTCTGCACACAATGCAATAAGCTTTATAACTGCTTTGTCCCCTGAATCAGAATAGGTGAAATCAAAGTTTTCTCTTAATTTCTCATCCCTCTGGTTTAAAGCTTTTATAGAAATCTGACTGTTTCTTACCCGAGTCGGGATCCATTACTTTTTAACCTTTTTATGAAATTATGGATAAAAAATGATCTTCGTCTGATGCGATGTGCACCGACTGTGGGAACTGTCAAGCAAGCTGAAACACATGCGAAGTAAACATTACCCTAGACCCAAATATACATCTATCTTCTATAGGAATTTTAACCTCCTCTCTGCAAACCTTTAGCCACAAATTCAACCAAAATACCCCAAAGAGTAGGGTTTTATTTAATAGTAAATATTTTTGCATTTTAAAGGATGATATTATTTTAAAAAAAAAGGAAAATAGATTTACTTCGCAAGCGAGTATACCGCATACTTAGGTAAATGGTACGCTACTGAGCTAGCAATTATCTCAAATTCTATTGGCTGAAAAATCGTGTTGTGACTGTGTAGAACCAATCACGATATTTGTACGAAATTTGTCATTGATTGATTGACTAATGATCGGTAATTGTAAATCGGCTGTTTGTGCTTTTCGCTAGTGAAGAATTTCTTGCATTATGCTGGTTGGTTGTCAAGCTATGGTATGATTTTTTGCGCGCTGTAGTAATTTGGCGCGAGTCGACTCGCGGACTCGCGTCAAAATTCTAGCCCTGGTTTCAGACCAGCTGTCGTTGCGGCATAAGACGTTTAAGGCTAATGAAAGTTGATTCCCAGTTTCCCATTCCATATTTATTCATGACTAAGTATAGGTGACTGTAATTTACTTTTATTCATTATTATTGCTGTAAATGGTGCATCTCAATAATAGGGGTTATTGATGGAAAATCATTATTAGCACTTTGAATGAGTTAATTTACACACTCTTAAAGATGTTTTGATGCAAAATCCAAAAATTATAATGATAAAAAATATACAATATCTATTCCAGTTAATAGGCCTATTGCGATAGAATAGTAAATATCGTATTCAGAAGATGATCAATGGCGGTACAAATCGTCATCGCGCCGCTTGACAACTCATGAGCTACACAGACCGCAGTGTA
Organism: Ophiothrix spiculata; assembly: GCA_000969725.1. NCBI lineage: Eukaryota > Metazoa > Echinodermata > Ophiuroidea > Amphilepidida > Ophiotrichidae > Ophiothrix > Ophiothrix spiculata. The sequence goes on along the minus strand of JXSR01S036058.1, from coordinate 77,435 downwards.
AAAGAGACCTGAGGGTCGCACGTTCCTGATACTTGGTCGGTGGCCCTTGACTGCCCAAAACCGAGTTTGTATTGGTTAGTGGATCAAAGGTCATCGGGGTCATTGAAGGTCAAATGGGGTCAACCTTGGTGTACGGACATGAAACTTAGAGGGCAGGGTCGATTGTTGATTACAAAAATTTCTTCTAGGTCATCAGGGGTAATTCAAGGTTACAGGAGTTCAAATGGGGTAAACTTTGGTCACATTAGGCGGGGACATATTTTACGCATCGCCTAAATCAGAGTTCTACAAGTTTGTTATTTGGGTATTTCATCAGTCTATCCCCTAGTTTTTGTCCATTTAGATGCTAATGCTGGTAGCCATTTTTTCGCAGTATCGTAAATTTCAAAATTTTCTAACTCCAGAAGGGAACATCCCCTCAGACCTCAGACACCCCTTAATATAAATACAAAAAAGTAGTAATTTTTCTCATTTCTGTTGTCAGCAAAAAAATTGGTCTGATCTGTAAAACCTCTACCCCACCTCTTGAACGCCCCTGGATCTGGGATACAAGAGTTTTCCTGTTCCTATGGTCTGTCTACTAAGCTACTGAATGAGAGTCTTTGCAGTACCTTCTCCACATTTTACGGGAAAAAGAGCCAACTAACTTGAATCATTAATTTAGCCAAATCTATGCACAAAATTATGTGATTTTTTTTTTGAAATGTATACCAAAACCTCCTCAGGGGCACATCCCCCTAAGACAGGTTACACTTGTTTTGCAGAAAATTATTAACATTTTTATTTTTGTTGTGGGCAAAAAACTTGGGCTTAGCAGGAAAAAAATACCTCTACATGCACCCACCATTATTTAATTTATTTATTTAAAGGCCGCATAAAAAAACCAAGTTGTTTCTCGTCACCTCCCTCCTCACTTTTTGGTGCCGCTCCACTTTTTTTTTTTTTTGTTGCAAAAATGCTAAAAAGATGTTGAGCTAAATCGTTCAAATATCAAGACCCTGCTTTCCCCTTTCCAGGATTCAATTTTTGATGTTTTTAACGTTGGAACTGTCATAAAACCAACATTTATCTATATCACTTCGAGTTAAAAGACATCAACTGAATGTGCAGTAAACATCTATCAAGGGTAAACCTGGATTGCTCAGGCTCTCCCAAACCTTAATTTAAAAAACACAAAAAACACCTCCCTCCCTCCCTCCCTCCTCACATTTTGAGAAACCTTCGGACGAGAAACAACTTATGTTTTTTATGTGGCCTTAACAAAGGTTTGGGAATGCCAATGGAATCGTATTTTTTCTTTGCTTTCTATCCTTTTTTAAAGATTTAATTTGGGAAGGGGAGTGAAAATACCCATCAGGAGAGACCGCCTGCAGCATCAATACATTCAAAAGTGCTTTAACTTCAGGGGTTGTGCCCCCTTGACCCCCGCAAGGGGCTTGGCCCCTAGACCCCAACGTAGTTCAAAATTTCACCAAAAAAAAAAATTTAGTTAGCTTTCCTGTAAAAGTTTGGGCCAAAAACATGTTTGGACCTTAGGGCCAAAATTATACATTGGTTTTTTTACATGACCTCGCCATCATGTTCAGTATGCAAATCCGCTGCTAGAAATACACTTTTATTTGGATTTAATTACCCGTTGCTTAGTTACAGAGCAAAAAACATTTCTAAAACTGAAGGGTTGACAGGGTCCTTAACCGTCACAGTGAGCCAAAGCATTTCACACACTTTAGTATTACTCTTTTTAAATATATATTTTCAGATATGAAAGTACATGTATCAGGATGTCCATATTCAAGAAATTGTTTGGTGGAGGTGACAAAAAGAAGAAGGAAGACAGATTACAGAATGTGATAAGAGACCGAGATCCTGAATCCGAATGGGAGATAGTTGGAGAGTTAGGAGATGGAGCCTTTGGAAAAGTTTACAAGGTAGGTCTGGCAACATTTGGTATGATATTGACAAAAAATGATCACTAGGGGTTAGCTTTGGTGATATTAAGATATTTCCAATTAATCGATATATTGACTGTATGTTGGGTGTTTCATTCTTGACTCACCTACCAGACTTTACAGTGCCACAACAAGTAACGCCAACTGCGGTGTTCTTAAGAATTCTTCATTGGTTGATCGTACTAACATATATCTATGCATATTTTGCATTGGCTACTCCATGTTGGAAGGGCTAAAACTAAAACTGCAAATTGAAGTGAAGGAAAAAATTCCCTTTCCATTGCTTTTTGTTTGACAACAATCAGAGCTTTGGTTTAAAAGTTATTGTCGAAAATGTAACTTTACAACTCTAAATTTATGGTTTTGTTTCCTTTGTATTTTCTTGTTTTCTTAAGCTGCGATATTTAATATTTTCCGCTTTAAAAATTAATATCTCCAAAATAAGATTTTGATCTTTTATTTTCACTATTGTTAGTAACAGTTCAAGTGCTAATTTTCTAAATCATTAAATCTTGAAACAACATTTCTAAAATATAAACAAAATCTTAAAATACAGTGTTTCTAGACTAAATTGGTGATATCTCAAAAGTGATTTTTTACAATATGTCATCCTTGTGCACAGGATATCTAAAAAACAATTAATCCTAAATAGATGGGGCAAAAGGCAAATTAAAACATGCAAATTGGACTATGAGCTGAACCACATTAATATTTGCCCAATGGGAACTTGATTTAAGGGGTTGGGTTATTGGTCAAGAAAGGAAACAAATAATTATTTTTGCCAACGGCACACTTAATAGTGTTTTTTAGTACTTTATATTAAGAAGCCTTGAAATCCAATATCAGCGATATTTTAAAAGAATCGATAGAACTTGATACCGTAGACCTCGTCCTTGTTTGACCAGTGGTGGATTTATTTTGCAGAGTGGGCACCAAGTTGGTAAATATTGTTTAAAATTGAATATTGTGTACAAATAATGGCTGTAAATTGATGACTTTTAGTCTTAGGGACCAAAATATTCAAAAAATCTCAAAAAACAGTGTTTTTCCTTCTTCTTTGACACCTGCCTTGCTTGTTTGGTCATACCAAAATAGTACCCTCATTTAAAATAAGAGGGTGGTGGATCCAAGAATGTTTCCCTAAAGTCTATCTTATAAATAAGCTCCCTGAAAATAGCGTCCAGAATATTCAAACAATTGCGCTTCTACGCAATCCGTGCGTACGCGTAATTCAGAATTTAAATCACCTGACAAA
>JXSR01S036058.1:45017-59679 GCA_000969725.1 Ophiothrix spiculata | reverse complement strand
TAAAAATTGCAACTTTTGCTCGAAAAAATTGCGAAAAACCACGATTTTGGTGATTTTCGCGTTTTTCTACGCGACGTCACTGTGAGTCCCGTTTTTGTTTCGAGTCTCGAGTCCCAAATTTGCCTACTCGAAACCCGAAAAACAGTGATTTGACCTATTGGTATTTTTTAGAGGAGTCGCCAAATTATCATTACCAAAATATTCCAATAATCATTTCACTAGCGGCCATAAGTTGCTAAATGACTTTAAAAATTATCAAAATCTACTCCCAAAAATAGTCGCAAACTTTATCAAACATGCGATGTCTCTTGCAGGAAGATCACCGATTTCTCTATGTTTCGTTACAAACATCGCAATCTCTGTTAACTATTTGTTTGCATCTGTTGAATGTAGTTGATGTTCGTCAAAAGATGGCAATGTTCAAAGTTATATAACGGTGCTATCATACTTGTCAGACATGCGCAATTGTGATTGTAGTAACCTGTCATTTCGTCAAAATGGCGACCCCACGAAGCAGCGACAATAATATTACAACATTAAAGGTCAATTTATGTAAGTTCCCCGAATTAAGTCCCACCCGTAATTTGATTAAAATCTGAGGTAACAAAACAGGGCTAGAATTTCGGCGCGAGTCCGCGAGTCGACTCGCGTAGAGACTCGCGCAAAATTACTACAGCGCGAATCCACATGGATTCATGCCAAAAACGTGGCCTAGCCTAGGGCTAAATCGTGGCCTACACTAGGGCTTAAACGTGGCCTAGACTAGGGCTAGGCCACGCTTTTAGTTCATCATCAGCAGATCAAAACGTGGCATAGACTAGGGCTAGGCCACGCTTTTAGTGCATCATCAGCTGATCAAAAACGTGACCTAGCCCAGCTAGGGCTAGGCCACACTTTTAGTGCCTCATCAGCTGATCAAAAACGTGGCCTAGGCCATGCTTTTAGTGAATCATCAGCTGGTCGAAAACGTGGCCTAGCCCAGCTTTTTATCTGTCACTTTGCCAAACATTTAAGTTCATCGGCAAAGACAGGTGATTTTACCGATAGGGTGTAATATCGGCCCGATACGATGGCCGATAAGATACATCGGTTCAAGCTTAATTTTGGTGTAACATGTATGCAGTACCATTTATTAACAGCAAACTGAAAATACTATATACAATTTATTACCATGATATACCTCAATATAATTTAATAATAAAACACCTGACCAATACTACATGTATGGTGAGGAATTGGTAAAATTTTGCACTCTCGCAAAATTCTGCTACGCGAGTCATTTTGCGAGAGTCCATGGACTCGCGCAAAATTCTTCAGCGAGAGTCCACTTGGACTCGCGCTGTGCTTTGCGAAATTCTACCCCTGCAAAATGGTGGGACTATACAAGCGTCAGTACGGTATTAAATCAACCATTTTTAAGCCTGCAATGTGCCCTACAGTATAGTGCAAAGACTCGAGTGTAACGTTTGTTACTTGTGCACTACTCCCGTGTTTCCGACTGGTGCCTTTTCAACTTACATTTTGAATCTTAAAATACGATTTGAGTCCCGGGTACCCGTTCGAAAATAAAATACGAGTCCCGGGAGTGAAAAAAACCGAAATCTGCAGGCCTAATGGTGACCCCGTTGTCCGACCTTTCCCTGGGGGTCAAAGGTCAAAAGAAGGTTAAATTACCAGGGTCGAGTAAGATTTTAGGAGATTTTAGCCATATCGGTGTAGATTTTTCTACTTTTATCTTACTACCTTTTTAAGCTTTATTTAGAGCATTTCCATAGATGAATCTAGGCTAGTCCCTTTAAAAGAATCCATTGTGAAGATTTAAACTATTTAATAATTGGCTATTGGCAACCACTTGACCCTTCATTACCAGAGAAGGGACACAAATGGACAGCTACCCCCCCCCCCATTTTAGCCAAGCCCTCTAAACATCCAATTCCCCTCTCCCTCAACCCCCCCACCCTAAAATTTTAAATGCAAATTTATGACAAATGGCAGCTATTGCAGATACAACTTTCTTGCACTTACATAACGATTTAGCATGATGTCACCCTGATTTTATTTATGTTGTCATCTATTTCAGATGCTGATAGAGTTTTGTGAAGGAGGTGCTCTAGATGATATTATGTTAGACCTAGAGAGACCACTCACAGAGCCACAAATACAGGTGAGTTAAAGCAATACTATATTACTATAAGATTTTGATCAAAAATGGTTTATAGTAAAAACACATAAAATGTGACTATCTAATAGCATATTCAAGAGTATTTTGTCCAAAAATCGTTTTGCCACCGAAAAATGGATAAATACACATGAGCATGCTTTCCTGTACATGTGGAATTAAATTTGGGCACCATAAATTAATTCAACAAATGACCATTTCCAGAAAAAGTTAGCATATTTAAGCCAAATCATTTGGAGGATATTTATATCTACCCAATACAAACCCAATAAGCTAAAAAAATCAAAAAGTTGTGAGTGACAGGGGGGCATTTTATTTTTAACACTTTATAGTATTGCTTTAATTAAGGAGGGGAATAGTATTTCATTTTCTCTTTTGAAATGCAGTCAACCCCAGTTTGTTGCAGTTTCTACATCTTGTCTTCTGAATCTTAAATTTATACAGATGTACATTAAGCTGATTTATACTCAAATCAAATGCATAAAGATGCAACAAGCATGTGTACATACGAGTTCAGAGCTGAAAATTTATATGTGCAGTTATTCCATTGGCTTGTTATACCAGGCTTTATAAACTTCAATTTAGTTCAGGACTGTGAACTATCTCTATTCCAACAATGCCTTTTCACAGAATTAAGTTATTCCTGGAATAACTCTTGTGAATACGGGCCGTAATGGTAAAAATATTGTGTGTATTGCAAAAGTATAACTTTTTTTACCTTTGTCTCTTTTCAAGTTAGCTACACATGTATTTGTATGTTGTTAAATTGTATGTTCAATGAAGATAATTTTTTTTGCTATGTTAATGAAATGTTGTGCATAAAATACATATTTTTCATTCTCTTTTGTTTTCTCTGCAGGTTGTGATATATCAGAGCCTTATAGCATTAGAGTATTTACATAAATTACGGGTTATACATAGGGATTTAAAAGCTGGCAATATATTATTAACTATAGGAGGGGAGGTTAAATTAGGTATGTATACCCCACCAAATGTCAAATAAAAATTTGCACACATGTGCTGTTCACTTTAAATTACAAGTATTCCTATAGATCGCAGGTTTTGTTCTCATCATAGAATAATGGCATAAGCCAAACCATTGTAAATATAAATAAGATTTAACACAACACCTTTTTAAATGTTGTAAATTTCAGGCACATTAAACAAAATTTGAACAACAATTTGGAATTTGAAAATTATGACTTTTAAGTGCTATCACAGAAAACATGGATTGTGTGTCATTGTTCAGATTTCTAGGCAGGGAGAAGATATCCTGATGCTATTGGAAATACAAGATTTTTAAGATTATGATTTGTATAAGTTAATTTGTATATATTTTAAAAGACTTATAATTCTTGAATTGGTTTTGTTACTGCCTTTTAATTTCAGTGTAATTTTGTGGCTCATCAGTGTTTCCGCTAAGGCCGTATGGCGCGCCATTGGCGCAGAAGCGGTAAAAATTGGCGCAACAAGTTTCTGAAAATGTGTGAGAAAGATATTTTGTCTAGCTTTATTGAGCTAATTTTAAGCAACAATTAATGATTTTGGCGCAAGCACCTTATCAACTTTGTTAAATTTGCTCGAATCGGCGTAAGTTCAAAAACCTTAGCGGAAACACTGGTGGCCATGTTAGATTTTACTCCATTGCAAGCAATGAGTCTAAAAATAAATAGATTCAAAATTCTGGAATTATTTTAAAATAAAACTCAGCTCATCTGACAAGAATTTGTGGATGAACGATGTAATTCTTTCTAGTTCATTACCAATGGCAGGAGACACTGCTGTTTGGCTCCATGCAAACTAACAGCAAAAGGAGATTACAGTGATGATAAGAGAAGAATCGCTAGATTCAATGTATAATAAGAAATTCACATATGGTCGTAATCAAGTGGAATCTCTATTTTAAATAGTACAGAAGAAATTGGTCTGTAACCTAACCCATATCCTAATATATTATTTTAGTTGGATGAAGTAATCAGAATATGTTGATTTAAGAGGCTATCCATGATATATGTTGACTTAGGGTGTGTACACACAGAAGAATTTGGTCATGACTATATTCTTGCTTGCGAGCCGCTCACGAGCAAATTCCCAGAGTGAACGCAATTATAGAAAGTGTCTCTCTCTTGACCAAGAGTGATGCACCACCAGTTTTAACGCGCAAGTCGTGTCCTAGTGCGAACGCAACTGCTGAGTTGTATCGCTCTAGAGCCGGTCATGACTAGTCATGACTATTATGTGTGAACACAGCCAAGATAGTGTTTTGAAGAAGTGTATTTTACAACAGTGTATCCTAAAATTAGTAAAACTGTTGCACAATCAAAAAATGTAAAAAAAGCAGATCTTTTGATTTGAAATTAATTTTATCCACGTAACAAAAAATCATCATCTAACCAAATAATTTGCATTCTATTTCAGCTGATTTTGGTGTTTCTGCAAAAAATGTAAGAACAAGACAGAAAAGAGATTCTTTTATCGGAACTCCGTACTGGTAAGTTTAGCGTCATTGTTTTATTTTTATTTTTAGCTTACAAAAATATAATTTGTCATTTAATATGCCTGAAGAACCAATTTGTGCAAGTAGTAATTTAATTTAAGACTTAGAAAGGAGCCGTAATGAGTATTGGATATGTGATATTCTTCTTCAGTGCATAATTTACTTTTAAATACTGCAAATAATTAGAGAAAACCATCTCTTTTACACATTACAGTTACTGAGAATTTCATTAGCATTAATACTTATGATGAAAAAAGATGTAATTCTACACAATTGAATTGGTTGTATTAGCAATACTATTTAAGATCCTACCAACAGGACACCTGTATCTCCCATGACTTTTAATTTTAAGATGGTCTCCATTTCTGATAAGTATTGCCCGGTATTGAATAAAAGAATATTAAAATTCATAAACTGATTTTGTGTTCCCGAATTTTTTGCAACAGAGTTGTCCGTTGTGATAATGTATAAGCAAAGTATTGGTATAAGTAACGTAGCGTAATTAATATTCAACAAGCTTCTATCCAAATGCTTTAAGCCACATTAGTGACAGTGCAAATCTATGGTGTATCAAATGAAAAACACAAATGGATTTTACACCAAACCAAGTCAAGTAATTCCTTGCGGAATATTTTATTTGATTGGGGAAACCTGTGTTCAACCCTATTGCCAAAAATATGGAATTGACAGGCAACGTAGTATTGCTGGTTGCCAAATTTCAACAACCATGCTACTGAGATATTAAATGAGTAAGAGTTCCACATGAACAACTTTTATATATTTACGTGCAACATCAAAAGGTTTTTTTTCTGTCACACATGAAAAATAATCTTTAAAAATAAAGATAAAACTGTATTTTCAGTTTTTCAAAGAGTAGGAGATTTTTGAGACAAACAATTAAATGACCTAATCAAACCATACCAAATAAAATCTAGGATTAAAATTATTTATACAACCTCTTACCGATAGTATTTTGTGTTCATTGTCATTCACAGGATGGCCCCAGAAGTAGTAATATGTGAAACCTTAAAAGATAACCCATATGATTACAAAGCGGATATCTGGTCATTAGGAATCACAGCAATAGAATTAGCACAAACAGAGCCACCTTATCACGACCTACACCCCATGAGAGTATTGGTCAAAATACCAAAAGCAGAACCTCCAACCCTGTTAGCACCTTCTAAATGGTAAGTACATATAATACTCTTACCCTCTCCTGTGTAATATACCCTCTATACTTTGATCAACAACAACTAGGCGAGCCTTTTCACATATGTTTAGTGATGATCAAAGTTATCCTAATCAAAGTATAGTCTCGTTCCCACTGATTCTTGGTTATCTTGTGTGGTTTATCGTCAATTTTGCTAGTCTCTAGTCTATCTCTAAATAAATGTCGCTTCTTATATAGCGCTTTTCCATAATTGATCAAAGCGCTTTACATTTATTCCGTTACCACTAGAATACAGCCAGCTGCCTATTCAAGCGCTCAATGTCAATATTCCTAGTAACTCCCCATATACGCTTGGGTCGACGAGGCAAGTGTGATAAAGTGATTTGCCCAGGTTCACAACACGTTGGCACCAACGGGGCTCGAACTCACAACCTCACGTTTATGAGTCCTGCCGATTTCCGCTAGACCACACGTGCCCATCTCTAGACTAAATTCATGGCTAAGAGCATTGAAAATGTAACTCGGTTCACTAGTCTAGAGTCTAAATATGGAATTTTAACCGTTACGATTTTTAGCTATCCTTTGGCTAACTTAATCCTCCTTGGCCTTTAAATTAATCAATTTCTGCACTATGTGAATACAATCTGTTTTTAAGGAGAGTTAAATATTGTATGCAAACAAATATGCTTGAATGACCTTCGACTTATCCTTTATAAGTTATCAATAGTATATTGCCCCTCTTGATAGACTATAGCCTATAATCACAATTTGGACAGAACTCTTGCTTAGTGGTTGGTTTAACTATAGTCTCAAGGCTAATAAACCAAACAATCTTTTGAATAGGCAAACTTTTTAAATGGCTTCACATTCTTTGCTTGTGAATATGAAATATCCTATTTTTCATGTATTTGTGTCTACCAAGTTATACAGTTTGAATCCTGTTGGTAGCTAGATAACATTTCAACAGAAATATTTAACACATTGCACTCAATCTGACACCAATATTTAATCCACCAAACACATGACTGGAATTCAGGAAATAAAGTGTGAGTGGGTAATATTCTATTCAATTTATTGCATACTCTTTACTATAATCATTAAATGGTGACCTTTTTTATTTAATAAATCTGAAAGTATTGTGACGCTGTATTGTCTCTGTACATGTAATTTGTGTATAGTTTTCTACCGAGCATACAGTAGGAAATGAGTAGAATATCTGATTCCACCAGACTAACACAATACAGTTGTCACATGTTTCTATAATTTTGTACACCACAAGATGAAGAGATACCAAATTTACAATTTAACAATTCTTGTTATTTTGAAACCTGCAATTCAACACTATGTAAAGCCAATTTTTGAGACTTTGTGAGGCTCTAAATGTCCCAATCAGGGCTGTACATAAGCACCCACCCGACAGCCAATTGGCAGGTAACTTTGATGTTGGGTGGGTAAAAATTGAAAGCTACCAGCCCGACATGGCGTGTAAATTTTTTTTGAAGTTTGTTTCTTATTTCTTAATATGTGACCCTTCAAATCAAACACCGCACTTGCCGGAACTACATGTTTCTCTCATTTCGAGACACCAATAACAGCAACTGTTATTCTACATTAGAAATTGGGTATTCCATTTTATTGGTGATCAATAGATTAAAATGGCATCATGATGTGACAAGTCCACACCATGCAAGATATGGATTGATATTTGATTGCCCTTAACAAGAAATATTCATCTTTAAGTACATGTATGGGATAACAAGTTGTTATCGGTTCCACAAAATAAGAAACATACTGTAGGTTTCGACAAATGCCTTGTTTTAATATGATGGGTCACATTTGAAGTAGGATATTTCTCTGTTTTCTGTGTGTTCCTGATATAACAATTCTACAGTAATCAAACTAATTGTTCATTTGGAAAACAGTGAAGGAGTGCTGGAAGTCAGTGAGCTGTAACATATTTGATATGTGTGTAATATGGGCAGAAATAGAACCTGTATGTTTGGCCTAAAATGAAATATTTTGTGCTTCCTGTTAACTCTACAATTTTACCCTTTCAAAATATGGTGGCCATGAAAAAAGAATTGCTAACATTTTGACATAATAATAATTTCTTTTCAACTGATTACATGTCTCTTTTTTATAACCAGAAATCATTACTTATTCTAAAATGTTTATAGTTTATGTTCAATGCATCACAAAATCAGTTCATTAAATTCATTATGTAATACTTATCAATATATTTTTTGTATATATGTAATGAGAGACAAAATTCATTCTGTATACAAACATACCTTTTCCTAAAGTAACAGAATGTTACATGAAACAAACAGGTTTTTTTTAGCCATTTGTACTTTTGTGTGACAATGTGTTCATGCCGAAAAAACAACTAGTCCAATTAACCTCAGCATGATCATATTATGGGAAATTATAAAGAATCTATAAGTTCATTCACTTGTACAAGGGACTCCTGTGATTCTAAACTGAATTGCATTTTGTAAATTGGCATTTTTTTGACAAATAGTATCTCTGTTCTTGTAAATTATTACACCTCAGGGCAGAATGGATTCCTACTAAAAATAAACAGTGCAATAATGTCATGATTTAGTATCCAAGGAAGGGGGAAGACACTCAAATTGTTTTGTCCCCTTTTTATCAGAGTGTGTGACTTCAATTTTGAAACAGGGGGCTTAGGAACAGAAAACGGACTCTAAAAAAGTGACTAGAGAACTGAAGTGACCCGTGTTTCTTTAGAACTTAACTTCTGCCTGGATCAGTATAGACTCTTGAACTCAACATTACTGAAATTTTGCTTGAAATGAGAATCATTAGAGCTGAATTTCCAAAGTAATTTGCTTGAAGAGGCTAGGAAATTTATACAAATGATACTGATGCAACTTGTGTCAAGTCTAGGGAAAAGAACACTATTAGGCACCACTTTGTACATAAGGCACCACTTTCTATGTCATATTATTATATATATAGGCCTATAAAGTGGTGCTTGTATATATACAATGTAGTATTGGTATATCAGTGAATACAATGAAAACAAAAATTCAAGGTTACTGGTTTGAATCTATTCATGGTTTACTCTCTGATCATTCTGATAAATCTGTATCAAGATGATCATCCTATTTCGTAGCCCCTAAAATGCTTAGGAAAGGCAGGCATGGTGTGAAAACGAGGTCTTAAGCACTGCACATCTCTACACCACCTTTCTGTGTTGGTGCCCCACCTCCACCGGATTTAGTACTAATAGCTTGAAATTTTGCTTATTATAACAACTTCAAAATTGTTGCTCATGTTCTCAGTATTGTTTGAAAAATATTTTATTTGAAATTTTCATTTTGTAAATTTCTGAAATCTTGTTTGACTAACCTTTGACACCAATTTCAAGTTTTAAAATTATGTTTATGTTTCTTCCGGGTTTTCCCAAGTCCATTATAAAAGACTATTCATTTTGTCTTCTTGGGTTATAGCTAGGAGAAGTCAAATTCAAAAGTCGGTGAATATTTTACCGTAAATTTGATAATGATCAGTGAACTGAAGTCATTGTTAGTGTTATCAACTTCATATCACTTAAATTTGCATGATAGGTTGTATGTATACAGTTTTGAAAAAGGGTGGGGATGTGATATAAGGCACTTGTCCAATCTGATTACATGGTATTATTTTACACAAGTTGACAAGACTGACTAATCAAGTAAAGTACAAAGTAAACAGAAAAGTTGTTGTCAAGTGTCAAAATATTGACGGTAACAATTTGGCAGACACTAACATGTTTGGGCAGGGTTTGACATTTTAGAGTTTACTTCTTATTGTGTAATAGGGATAAGTAATATCCAGCCCAGATTCTTTCTGTTCAATGTGCATTTCTTTCTTGTTAAAGAGAGTCTTTGGTTCTATGTGCATCTCTCTTGCCCATGATAAACTAGCAAGATGCAGCTAGTGTTTTGCTAGATATCAAAGTGTCTAAAACCAAACTACATGCTAGCTACATCTTGCTATCGTGGACTTCATATTAAGGAGAAGGTTTTTTTTCTGTATATTGTGCCTGTTTATGACAATTGTGGTGATTTTATCTTGCGCATCTTCTGACCGTCTTTGACAACATAACAACTAAAATTATGAACACTGCACTATATTCTTATTTGATGTCCTGGGTGCACATTTATAAAGCACAATTAGCTTACGGGTGATTCTCTCACCTACTTCATAGGTATTGAAGCAATTGAGTGTATTTACATTGTAAATGTTTTTAAATGTGAAAGAGTTCCCATTAGGCTAAGTGTGCATAATGAATACGGGCCCCAGACATTTTTACAGTACAACTGGAAGTGGATCTACTTCACATTTCTTTACCCACAGTCAGAGCAAATCTAAGGGGAATCCCATGGAACCGTAAATCACTGAAAACAAACAGCGTAAATTGCATGATTTTGTAAATTTCACATGCCGTGACTTCACATGCTGGACTATTCATTGAATTCTGGGTAATGGTGTAGTTAAGGACCCTGTTCATAATAAGGAACAAAAGTCACTAATTCATTAAGCTAAATGAACCAAAGAAGCTAAAATAGTTAAAATGTTATCTGGACAATAAGGTTAATATTTTGGAAGGAGGGCAGGGCTTCTAATAAAGAGGGAAATTATGGGGTAAAACAACAAGGTTAAAACAAATCGTAAAAATTACTAAAATTTTTGTCTCCAAATACCACTAAAAATGCTTGCAAATTTCAGAAAACTCACCTGTATCGATGAAGCTCTGTTTCCGTTGATCCAAAATGTTGTTTAAATGTCGAAAAGATTGGCGAGTTTTCATAAAAAGAGTGAGATTTTGAAGCAAAAATAAAGCTGTGATCGGCCATTTTTGATGATTGCGCATTACGAACAAACGCTCAATGGTTATTCATTGCACCGGGATCGTAACGCGATATCTGGTTGGTTGAATGTCGCGTTAAATTACGCGGTGATCAAAATACCAAGAATGGAGACAATCGCGGAAGTCGGATTTTTGGACCTAAAACTGAAGGTAAAATCGCTTTTATGGTAAGTTTAGCTTGATGGATAAACTTGATATCAGATTAATTGAAAACCTTGATGATAGAATTATTTAATTTTTGATTTTAAAACAATAAAAGCTGTTTTGTTCCTTATTATGAACAGGGTCCCAAACTACACCATTGCCGAATTCTGACGTGTTAATCTCTCAAATTCCTGGATATCTGCTTTCAGCTATTGGCTAGCACACCACCAACATTTTGCTCTATGTATCCACATGGTCCAAATATGTCCACTTTTGCCCTGATTTGTTGCTCATTGTGATGAAAGTTTGCCCTTAAGCCTTGTAGTGTCTTCCATGCTATAGGGAGCCTATGTTGACATATAAACACCCAGTCATTAGCATATGGGTGTCTTGATGATTTCTTGTTAAAGGTGTATGTTCCGATCTTTTTCACTCACAAAATCAAATTGGAGTTTTTATACCAACATGGAAGTGCATATTTTTCTTATAACCCCTGTACATTTTCATGCTCATATTACTTTCCCCTGAAGAGATATGGTCAAAATAGTGCTGAATTACTGGAATATTTTGTTCACAACAATGAATATTCTATACATTTCTATGGGCCACTCCCAGACACTTTTTTGTCTGTAACATCAACTTGGCTCAAAGTGTGCTAATGAAACTTTACAATTGCTTTATGGTAGTTGCAAGGCGTTCGTACTTTGCACGCACCATGTAAGTACTTACAATGTGCGCAGCGTACGATCAGGCGTGTCATGCGCACAACGTATTTACATTGTGCGATCAATATGCAATCTCCTTGCATTTGCCACGTTTTTAGAAAAAAATGTAGAGAACTTGGCCTCTTAAACAAAAATGTATAAACAAACAATGCACTACAGGTTGTGACCACCACTATATGGAGCCTGAAGATTTCCAATGGTAGATTCAACTTGGGATTTTGGGCAGGTACCCATACGGGATATTATGATGTGATTTGTAAAAGCAGGGTACACTCTTTGCATGCTTATATGTTATAAATTGTCCAACTTGTAATGAAAGCTTGAAAAGCAGGTCACTTTCAGATAATGATCAATTTGTTAATTTCTAGGAAATTATGCATAGAAAGTGAGCTTCAGTTCTTACTAAATGGGATTTGATTAATTTTGAGTTTCAACTGATCACCTGATTCACTAGTCTCCCTTGCAAATGACTGATTAGAACTGGTGGTTTGGTTTAGTATAGTTCCTGTAATAATGTTGAACACTTCCTTGATTCCTACGTCAATTTGTGTCTTCATGTTCACTGATTGCAGTTGACCTTGACATACATGGCATTCACAGAGTAGTAAATATTATACACAGAAAATAATAACAGAGTTTAACCTATATTTGAACCTGAGGTTTATGCCTGAAATAAAAAAATGGCAGATTTTACATGGGTTTCATGAAAGTGCCAGGAAAGGTCATTCCCTGGAGCTATCCCTTACAGGTTTGTGTTTTGATCCCTTCCCTCTTTCTTCACTTTCCCAAAATGAAATTGGAGATTTTGATACCACAAGGAAGCGTAACCCACGACATTTTTGCACCTGAATTATGTTTCCTAGCTGTAAGAGATATGGGGCCGATTTCACTAACATTTAGCGATGGTCGCTCACTCCGTTTTGATCGGTAAACTCCAAAAACGATCGCTAAATAGCAGTTATTAGCGATCGTTTTTGGAGTTTAGCGATCAAAACGTGGTTAGCGACCATCACTAAATGTTAGTGAAATTGGCCCATGATAAGAATAGTGACATGAATTTCTGGAAATTTAATTTACCACAATTTTTTTTTTCTTTGTTTAGCTCTGTGACACATTTTGCTTTAACATTAAATAGGCTCAAGATATTTGAATCAAAACTTCAGAATTAAAATCTTTTTATTAATTTGGTGACTGCATTGGATTACCTACGGTACCTTTGAATATGGTGCTGATAAATTTGTTTTTTGCTTCATTAATTGAAATAAGCCCCATAAGTTTAACATTTTAAGCCCAATGCTGTCCTCTATAAAATTAATATGATTCTAGAGTATTTTGACAAGTAGGCCTATACCCGAACCAGAGTTTTTAACATGCAGTTATGGCAAAACTGTTCTTTTAAAATTTGATAATTGAATTTGGCCTAAATGGAAGCCAGCACTTGCAAATTTTCAAAGATCAAGTTCCAGTAATTGTGAGAATATATATAGTGTGTAAATTATATTTTAATACAAGTAGTTATTGGCTAAATAAAAGTCTCGATGAAGATGATATTTAAAATTTTCATCTCATGACTCAAATAAGCATAGTTAAAAGCCAGGTATTATACTTAAAATGCAAGGTAATAAAAATTAAAAAAAGGTAAATATTATAGGATAAATGCCAAATATGATTTATGCATTTTCATTTGACCTATCAAGCCAATAAATGTGTAATTTGTACACTAAGTAATGATCTATGATCACTTGAATATATGGCTCTAATGATATTATTGGAAATTATTAATTGCATGTTAACTTCTGAATAGGTTTGGTGAGTCATTAGTGACGAGGTCAATAACTCAATCGGTTCATGATGTAGTTGAGGGTTTTTTAATTAGCCCCAAGGGGTACTCACAGATGTATTATGTATGGGAATGTGCTGTTCCAATGTTTATGTTTTACAGAAAATCCATAGACATATGTCGTATTTTGTCCTCAAAAATTAAACCAAAAAGGGTTAAATCAGCTGGGTCATAACTGTTGAAAAAATTAGTGAATCAGTCATTTTTCATCAAAAAATCCTTTGAAATGACTAGGAGTTTTGGACTGTAAGTAAGTCAAATCATAATTTGAGTTCCCCTCTTCGGGTAATTAATGGGTGTATGTGGCACACACTTAAGTTATTGAAGTGTGATTATTACATTAAGGACTTTTGAAGTTTAAATCAAATATACTAAAAATTTTAATGTTCATAAAAATAAAACAACAATTGGTATGACATGTTCTGCAGCAGTGGTGTAGACAATACGCTTGTAGCTCTGACTGAGCCATCATCTATATACCACTTGCCAACACTGAGCAAAATCCAAGTAGCTGGATAGTTTCGCCCTGGCGGCTCAGATGAACGACTTGCCGGGTGCCGCTGCATATTTCATATTTATATTTCATATTTACATTCACAGAGTAGTAAATATTATACACAGAAAATAATAACAGAGTTTAACCTATATTTGAACCTGAGGTTTATGCCTGAAATAAAAAAATGGCAGATTTTACATGGGTTTCATGAAAGTGCCAGGAAAGGTCATTCCCTGGAGCTATCCCTTACAGGTTTGTGTTTTGATCCCTTCCCTCTTTCTTCACTTTCCCAAAATGAAATTGGAGATTTTGATACCACAAGGAAGCGTAACCCACGACATTTTTGCACCTGAATTATGTTTCCTAGCTGTAAGAGATATGGGGCCGATTTCACTAACATTTAGCGATGGTCGCTCACTCCGTTTTGATCGGTAAACTCCAAAAACGATCGCTAAATAGCAGTTATTAGCGATCGTTTTTGGAGTTTAGCGATCAAAACGTGGTTAGCGACCATCACTAAATGTTAGTGAAATTGGCCCATGATAAGAATAGTGACATGAATTTCTGGAAATTTAATTTACCACAATTTTTTTTTTCTTTGTTTAGCTCTGTGACACATTTTGCTTTAACATTAAATAGGCTCAAGATATTTGAATCAAAACTTCAGAATTAAAATCTTTTTATTAATTTGGTGACTGCATTGGATTACCTACGGTACCTTTGAATAT
>JXSR01S036058.1:0-20530 GCA_000969725.1 Ophiothrix spiculata | reverse complement strand
GCATGCTCATTTGGACAGAACTGTTTTCATACCATAATATTCAAATAAGGATATCTTCGCAATGCCTTTATCAATTTGCACCATTCTTTCTCCCTTTGAAAGCTTTATTCATGATCTATTTAGTAATTAATATTCGTTGTTCGAAATTACTTTTGTTCTTACAATATGGCTTCCATCTAATTATTGCAGTTTTTTTGACTCGCGTGGTACACTCATTTATAGTAAATTGCATTTTGAAGATGTTTAAATGATTTGACTTTTTTTTAAATTCTGTGCCATGATAATTTCGCACCATTTAAATCTATATTAACTCAGAAGTACAAACCAAATTGCACAGTAAACTTAGCAGCACTTGTACATAATAGATGCAGAGTGTGAATGTATCAGAATTGCCTGACAAAAAACAGCAATTGAACTCACTGAAATATTTGTTGAAAGGTAAAGAAGTTTGTATGCAAGGTTGACGAAGTTTGTATGCTAGGTTATTGGAAATTAGTAAATTCATATTTAGAGATTTTCTTTTAGCCAGAATTTGCTGTGTATATCTAAGTTTTCTTGTTACAATGAAAGTGCGTGTTTAAAGCACCTTTTTGTGTGTTTATTTCACAGCCAAGAAAACCGTCAACAGATACTTACGATGCAAGTGCCAATGGTAGTGAGGTCTCAGATTTAGACCAGTCCCTCAATGCAACAGACTTTCCAACTGCGCCTACACCTACGCCTAATGGCAGGCGAAAATCTGTGGAAGAAATCACGGTACGTGTAACACCCGACGAAGACTCCTCAAAAAGAGTTGAGTCCGATAAAAATTCCACATCTAATCAGGAACAAACAGTATCTGTCCCAACATCTAGGGACATTAATAAAGACACTAATGAATCTGATGCAAAACAAGCATCGCTACCCGCTTCCACTAACAAAGTTAACTCTAATCAAGAACAGATTTCAGGGAACGACAAAGTCAATGGCATGGTAACGACGACATCAGGGGATCGGAAATCTGCACCTCCCAGCGACGTTCACATTCCAGTGCTCGTAGAATCCAGTAGCAAGGGAGGCAGCGTGGCAAGTCGTGGGTCTACTACAGATCAGTTTTCGGAGACGGGAAGTGTGAGGACGGTGGATAGCATGGAGAGTTTAGACACCAGCATGTCATCGGAAGGTGACCGCAAGAGAAAGAGCGAACATGAGGTTAGGTTGCCATGGTTACTGTTTGCACCATCTTGCCTGAATTCCACCCTGCTGCTTGCTGCCTTATTTTTCCCCTTTATTAAGTAGAATGTTATGTGTTCTTTGTCTCTGTGTTGATTTAAATTGACCATTCTGTTTATTTAGTTCCATGTTTTAGTTACTTTGATTTAGTATTTTGTTTGAATTTGATTCTTTACAGCAGTCAGATCTGTTATCTCATATAGTGTTGGAATACAGGATGAAGAAATTTACATGTCCTTCGTTTCTTCCTCTTTTTTTTCTAATTTTACAAAATAAGTCTATTGTTTGTAGATGTATTTTTTGAACATGCACTGAGAAGTAGACGTGAAACTTTTTAACTGAATTCAGCTTTTTTTTTAATTGTACACTTTTCCTGTTAAATCAGTCTAGTTTTAAGTTTCTTTGTGCAAATGTTGACAACAATTTTCAGCTTTATTATTGAAGGTCTAGTTTCATTGATCATGCCTTGAAAAGTCGTGAGTGTAGACTCTAGAGTCATGAACTTCAAACATGCTGGCATTGGAAACGTAATTAAAACACCAGCTACATGTTAAAAAATTCATCTACAAGCAATAATACCATGGCCTTATCTTTGATGAAGAAAGGTGTGTTCTCTCCTAGGATATGCATCCCAAAAGTGTATAAATCTCTATTCAAATTGTTTGTGTTTGCAAAACTTACACTGAACTTAATGAATTTTATATCTTTTCCTTTTCTGATTGAGGTAGGAAAAGAGTTTCAAATATTTTACCAACATTCCTAACATTTTACAAAATTCTGCTAAGCCTGAGCAGAGCTGTGTAAGAAATGTTCACAAAGCCTACAGTTAATTTTTCGGATTTAGTGCCACCAATGTGTTTCAATAATAAGTCCATGGTACATATGTACAGTTTGCAGTGCCAATGATATAATTTTAGACCCTTCTATTTGTTAATAGATAGTTAGTAAATTAAATTTGATATCATTCAATTGGATAATTATAAGTAAAGCTGTTTTCAGAGTTTCTGTCTTGGCTGGCTAAATGTCACAAATTATGATGGCATAAATGTCCAATGCATTGTCTCAACCTTGCTGCGCTTTTCAAATTTTACAACAAACTTAACCAGCCAATGAGTCCAACAATTTTCTATTTTAGTCGCAACAGTGCATTGTAAACAGTTTGATTGAATTCAGATATTTTGCATCTTGGCAATTACACTATAGTCAAAATAAAAATTTATTGGACAATGAAAACAAAAATCCAGGGTACGGGTTGCGTTTACAAACAATTGGCCCCTGCACCATGAATTTCTTGTTTACATTGTCCAATAAATGTTTGATTTGCCTATAACAAGCTCTACATTGTAGTAATTCTGAATTGCAAAGATGTGGTCATAGCAATGCACAAAAAGCCATAGATACTCTGAAACAACGCTCTTCCAAATCAGTATTTGTATCTGAAACAGATCGTATGCTTATTATCTTGAGATTCAACTAACTTTTATTTTGATTTTGGGGGTAAAAAGGTTAAAAATAGTTAAAATTGGGTACCTTGTTCTGAAAGAAGAATCTTTGTTATATATTCTTGTCATGTAAAGGCAAGAAAGTCATACTTGTAATAGCGTCCATTTTTTTATAAAATTTGCATTATGCTCTGTATAATGTCTAGTTTTGGGTCAGTGACTCTTGAAAGGGATCTTTAGGTAACCATTTCAAGAGCCTCTGATATAAGGGAGGCAAATTGAAATTTTTTCATTTCTAGTATCAAAGTGTTAAATAGATAAAACATATGGCAGCAATTGTAAATGTCACTTTCTTGCATTCGCATGTAGAGTCAGTGCCATAAATCCTTGAAAATGTAAACAAGAATGCAAGGTGGCATTGTATGTAAATCAAAGAAATTGTAAAGGAGAAGCGTACTCGCGGCCATTTTGATTTGGCTGCTGTGTAAATCCTATAGGATGGGGGCCATTTTGGATTGTCGCTCATGGAGGGCGAGTTATTTTATCTGCGGATATATAAGGATCCCCGTGCCACAGTTCGAGTCTTTGCAACGGATTAGCAGGAAAATTGCCGTACCTTGATTAGAGCAAGTTACATAGACACTGCTTGGAACAAAATTAAACAGGCCGTATAAGTAAAGATTTTAAGGATCTGCATGGATATCGCGTCAATCTCCAAATATATCCAGAGGTGCAATAAATCTGCTCCATGAGTTTCAACAAGATGGCGGCAAGCACTGCTTTTCCATTTGAAGTTCTTTGATGTAAGTGCTGATTGCATTTTCATACAATGATACCCTGCGCTTTGGATTTTGTTTACATGATAGGGATTGTGGCACTAACTCTGATTGTAGCCATATACCACAAGCATGCCTTGCATGCTGCGGACAAAGTCCAGTCACAGTATTTTGCTTGCCATCGCAAAATTTGAACATCACATCGGTTGTCATTATGTCATTGTATTCATAAGCAAGGAGGGGAGGGTAAAAGCAACTTAATGTGGACGTGTCGCCAATTTTTTTCATCCAGGTTACGTATTTCTTAGCTAAATTTGCTTTTTTCGGGTATTACATAACTTAACACATTTAGATGCATGTAACTAGGGTACATTAATTAGGTATGTCATTACCAGTAAATATATGCCCAGATTCAATTTTGCCCTTTTATTTGATATCCAAAATTATGTATGTTTCTACCGCAACCAAGTTTTTCTCGTATTTACTGAATATGCAAAGTAAGCATGTCCATCTTTGTGTGGAAATGTGATTGCCATATTTCAGAATAAAGATTTATTTATTTACCAACAT
This sequence comes from Ophiothrix spiculata, assembly GCA_000969725.1. Taxonomy (NCBI): domain Eukaryota; kingdom Metazoa; phylum Echinodermata; class Ophiuroidea; order Amphilepidida; family Ophiotrichidae; genus Ophiothrix; species Ophiothrix spiculata. The sequence goes on along the minus strand of JXSR01S036058.1, from coordinate 16,530 downwards.
GCTATGGAATACTGTATGTGCACAGCTATGGTGATAATTTCACATCAAGAAGTATAAACAGTGCTGAAAAAATTAGTCACTGTTGTGAAAAAGTATGGTCATGGATCAGAATAGAGTGCACACTGAATAACCTTATTTTCTTTAAATGAAACTTGCTTGGTTATTTTTTCAATTTTTTTGCTTCAATTAGTTGCATGAGTGTAGTTTTTTGAAATTGCATCTTGGTATTGCCATTTACACAGAATTTATTTTTGCCATTTAGATTTTGAGCAAAATGGCTATCCACAGGCCTGGCTGTCATCTATATCATGAAAATAGACAATTGGCAAATCAAAAAGCAAAAAATCCATCCAAATTTATGTAACTCTGTCATTTTTGCAAGTACTGTAACTGAATTACCATTGCAAAACAACATGCATGCATTATGCATTGACAATAAATCACAATTCAAATCAGTGTAGTAAGATCTGTATGCATATCAACTACCTGAATGCAGGTCTGATAATAATGATTTTGACTTCATGCTAGCTTTTTGTCAAACAATATATATAGACTTGTAATACAAATGTACCAAAATTGTCTACATTTAAACTCGAAATAATACAAATAAACACAGCTCCTTGAATTTGCATGTTTACAAAATATTTATCATGATGCTGAAGGAAAAATGAGTTGCATGGTGTATGGTGTCTTCACATATTGCACAAATAAATTGCACTGCTGATTATTTACATTGCCTGAAAAAAGTCATTTTCATTAACGGTACTTAGTTTACGTATCTTCTGCATGAGGCTCAGTCTTATTAAAGAAGATGTTCAGTTGTTAATTACACACTGTTTTGAATATTGTGTGTATGATTTAATGACCCTGGATAAATCAAATTTAGCTCTACAGTGATTTTTTACGAGGTGGAAAGGGTGTTATATCTTGTTGTTTTGGTTGCACCGGCACTTCTTAAATGGTTTTGGATTGAATAATTGAACTGTTAAAATCTTTCAACTCTTAATTGCACAACATGAATGCTTGCTGCAAGTCTATAGGACAAAATGACACAGTAGTCATTACTCCTTTAGCTCCTAAGTAAAATGGTCAAACTTTTTTTTTGTGGTCATATTCAAAAATTTTGAAACAGTGTTTTAGAACACAGATATAAAAAGGAGATCCCAAACTTTGTGTACTGCCCATGTAAACTATGAAGCTCAAAATGGCAGCTATTGGACTGAGTATGTTTTGAAAACACTCTTCAATTGCTCTCTGCTTGTGGCGGCTTTCAAATGCAAATTTGCTGCAATTATGATGCTGTATCTGCTATGCGATCATACATTGGATTATGCAGAGGATGAAACTATATAGTCATTTCAGTTTACATATTTGGTAACAAAAGTTTTAATATCCCCAATTTTTTCTCCATGGATCAAGAAAGTGGGTAGCTGATTTGGAGATCTCCTGATTACATCTTAGATTTAGAGTTAATTTATTAATTATATTTGGTACGATTACTTAGTTGATTTTAACATTAAAGTTAAGTAGACTAACTTCCAATTTTTTCATTGCCAGATTCAATCTCACAATCAATCGGGAAATGAAATGCATCTATTTGATTATTTCTCACCAAATCTAGTTAAGTTTAACAAATATGTGCATTGTTGCTTTTTCCAAATAGGAGAAAACAAATTTCAAAACCTTGAAGAAAACTAGGCGATTTGTCCTGGATGGAGAAGAGGTGAAAATCACGACCAAAAAGATTGTACAAGAAGGAGCTGAAGACCAGGTCAAGAAACAACATCTAGAGAGGTAATGCTCAAGTTAATGATAAAAGGACACATTAATTGATCCAAAGCAAAGGAAAGCCCAATTAAAGCTCACAAGTTTTGTTCCTATGGACATAAAAATTTGAAACATGAGAAGTCAGTTCATCAGCATCTTTTGAACCTAATTTACCAAAACAAAAATGGAATGGGCTCATAAGGTTTATTTTAGGCTGAGAAATCCCCAAAGGCCAAAGATGATTTTACAGAAGGTCGAAACAACATAGTAGAATTACGACTTAAGGCAGTAAGTTTTAGACCATGAAATCTAATGAGAAGAATGGTATGCTTTTTACCTCCAACTTAATGTTGTATTGCAGCTATATTGCTAGTCTCATGGACAGTGAATTCATGTTCCACTTCTTGCTTTTGGGGGGGCTTGCATGTTTCATTTTGAAAATCTGCGCAATTAGTTCAGCGTAAATTGTAATAGATGCGGCTGAAAATGTTAACACAATTTGAGTGTGAATTAAAATTGCAAATTGATAGTGCATGATGTTGTGATTTGTGACAGTACAATCAAGTGTACAATAAAAATAAAGAGTGGGGATTTATAGTGCACTATGCCTCCCTGATTTTTATTTCCATACGGCCTCAACACACTGTACAGGTGTTCACTGACCACTGTGGCCAAAGTAAGCTCCATTCCATACCAAGGATCATTTTAGGTTTTGCAACAATCTCTAGGAGTGCTGAACCTTGATCAGCCCACATACGGGTTTCCACAAGACAATTAAAAGTTTGTTCCTTGTCCAAGGGAATTTCAAGCACACTCGATTTTTTGCACCATCGGGGTTTGAACTCTGGACCTTTAAGCGAGCACCTAACTGTTTGAGTTATCTAACTAGAACCTATAAGGCAAAGCAATAATTTCTTGGACAATGCAAACAAAAATCCAGGTAGCTGCTACATTTACAAACAATGGGGCCCTGCACTCTGGATTTTTGTTTTTCTCTGTCTGATAAATTATTGTTAGGCCTATAACTAGGACCATTTTTAACAACTAGATGTCGGCAAGTACTGATTCCCCCTTTTTAAAAAAATTGTTTTGACAGGAAACTGGAGATGAGAGAATTGAGGAAAATTCACAAAGGGGAATTAAAAGAAGCCAACAAACTAGCCTCCAAAATCTTGCAAGCAATGGATCAACTGGAACGAGAACATGACAACGAAAAACAGGTATTATACTTCATTATGCAAGGATTTGATTTACAAATATGTGACCCAGTATGAGTAAATAAGGCTTTTTTTTTTGCTTTTAAGAAATGATTATAAGATCAAATATTTGTAAAAATGTTTTAAAAATGTATAAAAGCATCAAATATATCTACTTATTTCATATTTCTGTTATATTTACTTACCAATTTCTAGGAAAATGGTTGCAGCAGATGGGTTCCAGACGGGCCCCTGGACCCTCGACCGCAAAACTTCAGGAAATTTTTTAGCAACCCTGTGACATCTCCGATTTTTTTTTCTGTTCGCCATCCTCCATGCACTTTCCACTCGAGCATGCTAGAAATATGCCGATGCATCAGATGCAGAGTTGTTGATTTGCGATGAACAACTCTGTAGCGTGTTTGAATATCTTTCAACAACAAAAATCTTCCTGAAAACGTATGAATTAAATTCCAAATGTTTTCAATTTAATGGATAGGGCCTTCTCATCTTCATAAAAATATTTAGCAGAATCTGAAATAAAATGCTTGTTATTAATTTTTTGTTGCTTTGTCGTTTTTTACTGTTCCCAAACGCCAATTCTTGCGCATACTCAAGTTCCCAACGCGCGATAAACAATGGGCCGACCTATGTGTTCTACATAAACGCACCTCCATGTACGCTGTGCCGTGCGTGATGCGCTTATTGAATATCAACTATGGATTAATCACAAATCAATAATGGCGTGATATAAGACTGTGAGTTGTTGAATATTTGTATATTTAATCTTTTCTATGTGAATCTTGTGTTTCAATTCCAAAGGCCTTAATCAAGAAATGCGACAATGAAGTTGATATGCTGAACAGACAACAGAAACATGATGTTGAGAAATTAGAGCTAGCTCAAAATGCTGAACATAAATCTTACGTGAAGAAACTCAAAATGGATCATGTAAGTTTCGTCTTCTCTTCTTCCAGTTAATAAAATGGATCATTCTTCTTTCAGTTATTGCACAGGTGTCGACTTTTAGTATTCTCAAGAGCTGGCTGTTGATTGAAGCTCATAATTAGAATGAAACTAGGTTGGAAACGTCAGAGTCAATTTTTTTCTTTTTGCACCTGGTGGGGCAGAAAAAAATTGAGACCCAGGCAATGATATTTTTCCATACTATAGCACCCGGGTCTAGCCACATGCAATTTGTTGTATCTAGTATAAGTCAAAATTTGTGAAGAAAATGATTAAAAACAAAGGCATTTTTTGAAAAACAATGCATATTCTTAAGAAGATAATAAAAAAAAAAGATGAATTTTTGATTTCTTAATCAAAATTAGGATCAAATTTCGGAAGTGGCTCCTGGTCCTGAAAAAACAGCTCCTGGTTCCCTGGAAATCTTAAGGACCAGGAGCTACTTTCTTCAATTTCTGGTTCCTTTTCCATGTCAACTAAAGAAAAAGCTTAGTCAGAGTAGAACACCCTGCACATTACTCTCTAAGATACTGACCTGTCACACACCAATCTAGATAAGTCTTTATAAACAAAGATTCTGAGATTCTACTACTGCAAAGGCCTTTCCTTTGTCGGGATTTAAACCTAGGCCCAATGGATGTGGGGCAAAAATTTATTTATTACTTAATTACAGCACCCAATATCTGAAATGCAAAATTCTTTGATTTTGATACATTAACCTTCTGAGCTGAAAGTTTTTGTTAATTGTTGATTCAGAATTATAAGACACTTTCACATATTTAGTATAGACACTTTAGTTTGATTTTTTTCGTATCCGTTTGTAGTTTTTCTTCTTCAGCCTTAAGATGATTCTTTTTTTTTTCACCTGTTCTTTCCGTCCAAGTGATGCTGCATCAAAAGACAACTTGTATTTATGCTGCTGTCAAATCTATCATACGCAATAAAAGAAAAGTGCATATGTGTGTATGTAACATTTCAAATGAGGCGACAATAAAAAAAAAACCTGTCTTACGGACAGGCTGACGATTAAAGTAGGGTCAGTCAGTCGGGCAAACTTTTTTTTAAATAATTTTTTTTGCCAAAACTAACCCAAAAATCCCGAGGGAAAATGGGAGAAAAACATTTTATAAAGAAATTTTCAAAACAAATTTAGCCAAAATTAAAAAGACTTGATTTTACAAGATTTCGGCACAAGTTTTAAAAAAATTCCAAAATACAATTTTAGGGTAGGTCGGGCCTGTAAAACATGGTGTGTGTTTTTTCGTCACCTAATTGTAAATAATTTTTGGTTTAATAGTTTACACTGAACTATTTGACTTTGGCCAACTGCATCTTTCATCTATTCCAGATATAGAAATTTGCTTCTCTTTCTACTACATCAGTAAGGTCTGACAATAATGTTACACGATGAACAAATAAAAAGATGATTTAAAGATTATGTCAAATTAGTTTCCTCTTTAATTGTGGACAATGGTTGTCCCTTGCCCTTGCACACAAAATACTTCACAGTATGAGATTGCCAAACTGATCATCTATTTTTCTTTTCATATTACTTATGCTCAATTTTAAAAACTGTTGAAAGTCATTAAATTTCCCACAAAACAAATCAGAGGTATGCACATGGTAACACAAATGCAACAACTTGATATTTTTGTTTGACTATATACCAGCTGTAATGATACGCTTGTTCGTTACATGCATTATAGGCTGAATTTTTGTTTATAATTAAAGTCAGGGTAGGGAGGGATGGAAAACAACATTATAGGTCAATGTTAAAATCACCCATTGGATATGACAGTAAACAAAAATACATAATGGGTTGCATATCAAGTAATGGGCCCTGCACCCTGGTTTTATGTTTTCACTGTCCAATAATTTTTTGTTTGGCCTATTATAGGCAATTTGAATCTGAATACCGTATTGTTTCTATTAATTGCCCATTCTCTATTAAACGCCCACCCCAAAAAATTTCAAAGAGAAACGTTAAAAAACATTCAATTTTGTAGCATTTCCGTGTATCATTCAGCTTTAATCAACAATCGATAGTACCAGGAAACGGTACCAATGAGGTAACAACCCGGAAATGATGAAAAATTGTCAGTACTTCCTGGTTATCGGGGGCCATATAACAGTAAGTTGCCGTAATTGTTAAGCTTACTTAGCGATTTTGTGCAAATTTTGATGTTGAAAATTGGTTTCTAATAATCGCCCACCCCTCATGAAATGTTGCCTCCCAGTGGGCGATTATTAGGAACATTACGGTAGTTATGTTCAGATTTTCATGTTTTATAGGAAATCTAATGATTAATTTTTAATGATCAATGTAAACATTGCTTTTACTACTTATTTAGGATAAAGATTTGAAAGTGTTTAGAGAAAAGCAGAAGAGAGAACTGAAGGAGATGAAGTCCATGAGAGTAACAGGCAAAGAGGAGTTGAGACGAAAGAAAGAAGAGTTTGAAGTCAGACAACAGCAGGTATGCATCACATCAATAAGCCAACAAAAAATATTGTTTGTTGGCCTTTTCCAACGAACCCTAATTTTGGAAAAAGTTATTACTGTACAAAAGAATACCAACCCTAATTTTCAAATTTCTAGAAAATCTTTTCCTTTTCAATTTTACAGGCAAAGTAGTTCAGCATTTAATTATTTTAAACTGTTCCTTCGATCATCTGCATTATTTTAAAACATTAATTATGTGTTGAAAATCTCAAATCATACATTTTCAACCCATATTTTTGCTGTGTTTCATACTTTTGTACAGCTTTATGCCTGAGAAAAATAAAAACAAATATTTTAAAAAAATCAAGACTGACCAACTCTTCCTCTGATAGGGCATCAATGGCCAAACAAACATATTTTGGGCCTTGGTGGATTTATGGTTTCTGACGGAGAGTCAACTAATACCAAAATTTTAACCACACAGAGTTGTGCCTATTATTACTTCAACTAATTCTCCAACATGAAAGTTTATAGCTTACCATAACACAATTGTATGTGCATTTTACGCAAGTTCATAATACCTTCAGACGCGCGCTATGTCTCAGTACTGTGGATTACTGATTGGAAACGGAGTTGCGTAATTTTGGGTGTCTTCACATCTTGTGTTCAGAAATCATGTTTGTAGCTTCTTTTGACATAATTTTTACATATAATAGAATAATGATTGTAACCAGATAATAGCTAACTAACACAGTTACTGTCTGGGATTGATAAGGTGACCTTTACATAAGTTTAAGTAGCCATAAGCTCATCAATATTTCTCTTTTATTCATAGGTGGAGAGGGACTTCTTATCTAGGCAAGCTAATGAAACAGAATCACTAGTAACCAAGCTGCTTGAGCAGCACAAGATTCAAGTTTCAAAATTAGAGCGCAAATTTTTACTAGACAAACATCAGAAGCTTAGAGGTAAGGGGTATTCTTTAAAAAATATTTTAAAGGTTACAGCGGTATCCTGATGTATTTTGAAACCTCACATTTACCGATAAAGAAATTTAAATTGGGGCTTGGGTAGCTCCAATGGCTACTGTGTCAACATAGAATTTGTTCAAAATTTTACAGATTTTGCAGAATGATGAAAAAAACTTATTACAATTTTTTCTGTCGAAGCGTTTGCGAGTAAGGCTACAAATTGGAGACTTGTAATGTTTGTACTTCCCAAATTTGTTGTGAAAATTTCTAGAAACACTGAATAGCCTGATTTCTTAGAATTTCCATCCATGCGTCCCATGCTTCAATTTTAACAAACAGATGTCAAATGAAAGCTTATTAAATTTGCAACATTCTCTCATTAAAGTGTTTCTAGAAATATAAATATAAAGTAGATCCAACGGACAAGGTAACAAAACACATCAAGGATCAAATTTGATACAGAAGGTTACTTACGAATACAATTAAATAACTAAAGAAACTGTGTTTGAAAATATGCATAAATTTAAGACTTAAACAAAATATTTTTCTTCATAATTATACACTTTATGGCAAAAATTGGCAAATTGAGAAATTTGATCTGCTTTTTGAGAGTGATGTTTTAGAGAGTGAGAGTTTTATGGGACATGCGTGGCCTAGCGGATAAGTCCTCGACTATTAATCACCGGGCATTGAGAGTTGTGGGTTCGAACCCAATGGGCTGCGTGTATAGTGTCCTTGAGCAAGATACTTACCCTAATGTGCTCCTGTCCACCCAGGTGTCAAATGGGTAACGGCTTTCTTCAATGCTGGGAAGGTAACAGATTCGCAGGGAAGGAGGTGTGGCGAACCCCTCACGACAAATATAACAAATTGTGGAATCTGGCCCAAACGCTTCGTAAGAGAGATTTGTACTCCAACCTGTGAAATACAGGCCGTCCCCTTTACCTTTACCTTAAAGAGTGAGGAATATTTTGTGTCAATAATTGACCAAATAAAATGATCATGACTTATTGAATATAAATAAAAATAAATCCTACCTGAACTAAAATTTGTTTTTAATTTTGAATTCTTCCATGTAGCAAGAGAGTCAGCAATATGGGAGTTAGAGGAGAGGCATCTGAAAGAGAAGCATCAAATAGCCAAACAACAGCTCAAAGATATGTTCTTTTTACAGAGACATCATCTATTAAGAAGACAAGAAAAGGTAGTGCTTTTAAACTGAAAATAAAATTTGTTTATAGAATGAAACTAAATGGCCTGGTATTTTGACTTTAATTATTGGTGTATGTTTGACTTTGCTTAAAGATGATTTGTGGTGTTAATTTTCACCTACAGATGGCAGTGTTACAGAATCGGTTGTTGGTCAGTGACGTGCTCCCGTACCAACAGGCCTTCAGTAATGAAACTTTTTTTGTATGTTTTCCGATACCACAAAATGACAATTTCCAAATACCTGCTACCTGCAGAATTTTTACATTTTTGGACAGTCAATTATGAATGTCAAGTGGATGTCAATTTGAGAAAAAAATATGGGGTCACCTACTGTTTTAACAAGATAGCTGGAGATGAAATTACATGAAGTAAAGTCTAGAAAACAATTTTCATCACCAGAAATATGGAAATATTTATGCATGAGCCATTTGCATACAGTCGATACAATTTACCTTTGTAGGGCTATGAGAGTTCTGTTTTTTATCTGAATTAGATTTTTATCAAACAAATTATCAAGACCATTTTTTACCCTTGGATCGTACAAAGGTGAAAGATTTTATCAAGCTATTTTCAGATATTTTGGTTTGTGACCATTTACACCCCTGCTTTTGTAATTGGTATTTTCATTTGTTTCTTTCTTTATTTAGGAAAAGCATCAGCTAAAATCTCATCAGGACAAATCTGAAGATGAAATTAAATTGAAGCATACGCAAGAAAAGAAACGATTGCCCAGAAGGTTACGCAACGATTCCAAGACGCGGTTACAAATGTATCGAAAGAGTATTCACATCAAGAAAGAAAGTCTAAGTGTTAGTGAGGAGAAGGACTTGCTGAAAACAGTAAGATTGAATGAAAATTTGTAGACTTGTTGTGTGACAGATAATTGTGTAGATAATTGGCATCTCTGACCTCAGCTGAAATCATAACCACAGTTAAAGTACGTCTTTCCCTTTCCGAACTTCCAGTCATGTGACTAAGCCATTCCATTTGCCAGGAGAGGAGTAGAGAAAATGATCTGTTAATTGAAAATCAATGAAGATGCCTGTATACATAGGCCACCAAATAATAATGAATTGTTTGACACTAATGGGAGAGTGTTTTTCCCAAATTGCAAAACTCACTTAGTCCAATAGTTGCCACATGCTATATTTGGATAGGTTTTTTTATATAAAATACTGAAGTGAACAATAACCCATGGAGAACAAAATTATTATTTGTTAAACTATTGATTTTTTAATGTGAATAGCACATGTCAACAAAAGAAGCGATACATCTGAAGAGGTGTGTTGTAAGTTTAATTCACTGTATTTCCTATTATTTTTTCATATATCTAGTTCCAAGAAAAGGAGAACCAACGCTACAAAAATGAGTTACAGAAGCAGGAAAGAAAACACCAGAAACATGAAAATAATTTAGCGCAAAGTCACAGCTCTAATATGCAGGAATTACTATCAATACACGTAAGTTTCTTTAACCATAATCACTGTAATTTATATTAAAATCCTTACCAGAATAACAGTTGGGTCACTTATATTTTGAAAGTTTAGTTTTATTTCTTTAGAAAAGAGACAACATTATTTTCCCGTATGATATAAACACCTCACAAAAGATAAGTGGACAGTCAGTCTGACCCCCATAAATCCAAGTAAGAGACCCCAAAGTCCAACAATATTGACATATATGAAAAATATGGAATCCCAGCTAAATATTGACCCGAAATTTGATATCAAAACTGTTACCATTGTTTTACACCAACCGTTTGAAATTTTGATCTCAGTTTTCATTTCTCACACATGGTAATACACACAATACACAATAGATGGCCCAACTCTATTCCAACTAAATGTAAAGAAAAAGTTGTTTATAGCATAATGAAATGACTGGGGATTTCATTTTTAATTTTGTTCTGTATGACCAAAAAATATCAATTTGAAATGTTTGGAAAATCAATAAGCAGCGAAGTGTATACTCTTCTTTTTATTGATTTATTGAGATATAAGAAGGAAAGTTTCAACTTATTGTGTATGAATTAAGGAAATCAAGGTAGGGCTCTTTTGCGTATAATCATATCCACTCGACAAAAAGTTATCCAAAAGGATAATTACATATGTGTCTAAGTTGGTAAAACATTTAAGAACGTCACAGCAGCTCTGTACTCTACGCAATATGAAAAACACTGATCGTCTATCGATTCCACTAGGCATTGTGGTGATGCTCTATTACACTGCGGGTATACCCAAAATGTGAGAAATGAAAATTGAGACAGATTTTTCAAACAGCTAGTGTAAAATGATGGTAATGGGTTTTTTATGTCAAATTTGGAGTCAATATTTAGCTGAGGTTCAATATTTTTCATATATGTCAATATCGTTGGACTTTGAGGGCTCTTACTTGGATTTATGGGGGCCAGACTGACTGCCAACTTATCTTTTGTGAGGTGTTTAGTATAGGATGAAAAATGTTTGCTTGTCCTCAATTGAAATTGAAAAATTTGGTCGGTCGGTCAGTATTTCTTTTTCTTTTCTTCTTTACTAGCAAACTCTGCTGTATTTTATGTATTAACCACAAGGCTCAGAATATGAAATAGCCTAATAAGATAAGTTGGTGCCAAAATGAATCGACATACATTACAAAACAACTCAAATATTCAACACAAACTCCAAAATCCATTTTCTGCATTGTCAAAATGCAAAAAATTGAAAAGAAAAAACCCCTTTTTTAAGAATTTCCAAAAATAGGGATGATATTCTTTTGTGCAGTACATAGAATTTTTTCCCGATTTGCAAAATTAGGGACGGTTGTTTGAGGACAAGCAAGCAACTGGTTTTGGCCCTACTAATAAGATTATTATCAAGAAATATATGTGGTGGCTTTCAATGCAGTTTTCCAATTTCAGCTTCTCTTGCATCAAAAAATCAGACCTCTTATATATTTCCTTCTTCTTAAAGATTCCACTCTACGTTGCAATCAATGATTCCTACCAAAATTTTAAGATTGAAGGTTTAGGGTTAGGGTGGATATACAGTAAGTTGTTGCTTCTTTTAAGAAGCAACAATTTTGTTAAAACAACTACACACCTTAGATGTTAGTTGCTCTGGCGAAATGAACGGAAAGTCGCCAATGACAATTTTGAATAAATGATTTCTAGAGTAAAAACAAGGTCGAATTTCATATTTTGACAAAAAATGCATTCATTCATAAGAATTAACCTTTAGATATCTCAAGTTTCCATGGTCAGTTATGCTGGGAAGTGCAATTAATCATTGTTAATTGGTCAAATTTTGCTATTATACACTATGGTATTCAATAACTTCAACATCGATTTTCAGCTATTTGTTATTGCCAGATATTCAGTAGACTGCCTTGCATTTTCATCTCTAAATGAAGAATGGGGAAAGAAAGAGTGGCACATTATTTTGAAAGCTGACATTATGGAGAATGAAAATATGTCAAAAATTCAATTTTTAAATTAGTGATTTTCCAGCCATTTCAACAATGTAAAAATGTTTTGAAGTACATATTATTGATTTTCACTATTTTATTTATCAATTTTCTTTGCACAGAATGAAAAGAGGAAGCAGCTGATGGAGCAAGAAACCCTGAAATTAAAAGAAAAGGAAGAAGATCACACGATAGAGGTGAAACGATGGAAGGAGAATCTCAGACCAAGGAAGAAAGTGAGTCAACAGTCTCTGGAAATTACAATAGATGCATTATTATTATCCTTTTCAAGATCGCACCTTCTTTTTAAAAATAATTATTGACATTTTTGTGATAGCCCATTGCAAGACCATAATGTGGGTGGTTTGTGCAGTGATACACATACAAGCAACAAAACAGTACATGAGGTTAAGCATGAGGTGTACATTTAGGCAAAACTCATGACAATGGAAACTCCTATAAGATGAATTCATACTTGAAATATATCCGTTTGAAACGTATCTGGTTTGATCAATGCGTTCCTAATAATTTCCACCGCAAACAACCACATGCAATTTAATTCACATTCAAAATGGGAAAGTGAAAATGATAATGTAGGGTGCGAGTCACATTTACCAGCACTATAGTCCCGCACTCAGGATTGTGTTTACATTGGATTGTGGCAGCATACAACCTGAAATTGCAATGAAAGTTGAGCTTCTCTCAGCTCAGTTTGCTTTGCGCAATTGGTGATATATTTTGATATTGATCTCTCGCCAAGCTCAAAACATCGAAAATGCACCTGCTTAGTGTTTGCGTGAAATGTAAATTGAACTTTATATATGGCTTTTACATTTAAATTACATGCCATAATTCTTGGGAGAGTGAAAATGACAATGCATGGTGCAAGTTACCTGCAATATAGCCCTGCACTCTGGATTGTGTTTACATTGTTCAAGGAATTGTGGCACTGACTTCAATTAGGCCAAAGAAAAAATATTGTTGTGTTACCCTTTTACAACTGACTGTAAATCCAGCAAAAATTCTGTTGGCTTTTTTTATACAAAGTTTTTTCTATTACATTTGTCATATCTAACACAAAAACTGCCATTTCTAGCACAGAAACTCACAATTAATGTGTTAGATTAACACATTTTTGTGTCACATAAGATAAAACTCAAAATTGATCTTGCTATTGCCTCTTATCAGGGATTTTAAAAGTCAAAATCTCCTTTGGGAAAATTAAAAAAACAACACTCTATTTTTTGGCCCTAATTTTGGGAACACTTCAAACTCATACTGGCAGTCGACTGCCTGGAATGGCCAGATCTGCATTGTCAGTTGCTGTTGCTGCAAACAACTACTGGTCAACTGCAGGTTGAGTTTGGAAGTGACTCCTTAGTCAGTTTGACATTGATGAATAAGGGGGACTAATATTTGATATTTTTTACATTTGAAATTGAGATCTTGTTTGATTGAATCCCTCTGTATCTTTTCCAGGAACTTGAAGAAAGTTTTTCTAAAGAGCTAACAGAACAAGAAAGGTTTTACACCAAGGGAGGAGGAGAAAATCATCGCAACTCAAGGCAAATGGATGGCAGGAACAGTTTGCAGTAAAGAACACAGCCCTAACTAGTCCCGGTACGGACAATTAAACTTCACTTACAATTTGACATCTACTATTCAAGGAGTCAATACTGCTTAGTGTTACAGAATATCTTATCATGCTTCTAAAAGTCAATGACAGTGTACTGACTCACTTACTGATTAAACAAGTTTGTTGTGCGGTTATTTTGGCCATGTTTCCAAACTATTACAAAGAGGAGAAAGAAAGTAGAATGCATTATGATTAAGGGAGGCTTTGAAGGCAATATTTTGACCTGAAATATCCTTGATTCACATGTACCGGGGAGGGGGTCTCGCAGTGACATGATATAAATATTATGTACCTGGCTTATGGGTTGCTTTTCCCATATTTTGGGATTATCAATCGAGTGGGTTGATAAAAATGCCCAAATTGTCTCGATTGGGTGTATTTTTGGAAAATTTACCAAAAACACCCTATGTGGGTGCTTTCCCAAATGTTTTTCCATTCAAATTGGTATAATGGTGGGTATGGGTATATACATTTTTGAAGAACCCACCCTCCACCAGGATGTGAACACTGTGCTTGTAATGTACTCAATTTGAAAATATCCTATTTTACCTCATATATGGGATTTTTTGGGTGTTTTTGAATATGGCTCACTTTCTTCCTCTCTATATCATGATATTGTGGGAGTGTATTTTTGTTTTGAAATCATGCAATCTTGACATGTGTGCCTTCTGTAAACCGTAAACAATCCAAGTCAACCAATCTCAAGCTTGAGTTGACATACACCTCACAATGACTGACAAGCTTCAGCAGTACATTGTGAAAATTACCTAGAATCTACTTGTCAACATATTGGAGATGATATTAATGAACTATGGATTTTTCTTATGAACTGTGTTATTGTTGAATGAACAGGATGGTCTCAATCAACCATATCTTTACATTCTGTAGGGATTACAATTCATTTTATATCATCTTTCTATCATTATGGTATAACTGGCAATAGTCACAGGATACCTAATTAAAGGACCTAGAAAGCGTATTATTCTCATTAGCCCAGTTAATTCATACACTTAAATTAAAATTCAAACCAAACTTCAAAAATTCAATGTAGATAGTGGCCCTTAACTCAACTCAGAAATAAAAATGTGTATTGAATTTGTAACTGAATCAGGCCATTAGAGATTTAGCAACAAGACACTCCATGAGACCAAATGTCATTGTTACCTATGGTTTTCTGTGTGTTCACTGCATTTACCAATGATGATATCTTACAAAAATGGGGCATGATTTCAGCGACATACAATTACTTTTTTATCACAATGGTCAGGGAGTATCGGTGTGTTGGTGTATAATCGTTTCTGCTATCATTATTATCATTTATCCTGAACATGATATTCAAATTTATCGCATCATCATGTAGAACAAAACCATCTTGAAGTGAATTCAACATATCAACATTTCTCGTATGAAATTATAGGGTTGTATCTTTTCTATCAAATTACTCCCTAAACATTTATTTTTGTTGTATTTTTCAGCTGTTTTACTTCAATTTCATCTTTTTCCTTAATTCAAAGACTTTGTTTTTCATGTAATTGTTGCATAGATTTCAGGTACCAAAGTGCCTCATTTTTGTTCAACATTTTATGTTGAAAACAAAACAAGTGTTGTGAGAATCTCTGGAAATCTGTGTTTAAAAATGTGTCGAAGTGATTCTGCATCATTGACTTGACGAACATATCGGAACGTATAGAATCCTATTAGATGTTTTGTATCCATTTTGATAGTAAACAATAGTTGCTTATTTCAACTCCTTCATGGGGTATGCAATGCATGCCATGCAAGTACAGTGTATCAATGAATCAATGAATGAATGCACACAGATACTTCTGATTTGGTATGTAAGTTTTCTCCAAAATCACATGATATTAGTAAATTTGTTCATTTTGACAAATCCAAGTGAAGTAGTGAGATGTTGTCATACTCACAAATGTAGTTTTGAAAAGCAGTTGTCATTTGAGTCTGTTTGCCATGGTAACCAGGCTAGACCTCTGATTGGTCAAACATGGTAACAAACATTACTCGAAACCCAATTTTAGCTTGGGAGGGTGGTACATAAGGACAATGCGCTCAAAACTATGAGTCAGATTTTTTTCTGTGGTTGCTATGGTAACCGGGTGCCGACCAATAGGGACATTTTCAACCATAAATTTAAATTTTAAAATAGATATTGGAAATTCGGCATCATGGCATCACAGTCTATACTTTGATCATCACTGAATATATGGGAATTGTTAGTTTTTTCTTCATCCGCAAGCAAAGCTAATCTCACCCACGCATGCGCCATGGATACCGATGCGCTAGTCACATGTGCGATACGCACTACACCTGTTGCAGTTGTGCTGTGTTAAGCTATGCACACACGTATCTACATTCATGATGTGAAAAGGCCTGCCTATTTAGTGTTGATCAAAGTATAGTGGTCTGGCGTGTTCCCTCTAAATCTACAGCATATCACATGGGTGTATCTGATATTTCACTTGGTTATGTCAAGTATACATGTCACATGATTATGGCAGGTATGTCACATGATTGTCACATCAAGTATGTCATGTTTACATTGGGTATATCACAGGTGTGTCACATGGTTGTATGTAGTATTTCACAAGGGGAACATTAAGTATTGTATCTGAAATGAATAATCAAAAGTAATCTTGTAAGTTATGTCTTATATTTCTGACAGCTTTTAGTAGTATGACTCAAATTTGATTTCATTTATTGAGAACTCATTCCTTGTCTTGATTGAAATTTGTATCAATGCATTGAAACTTCAGCTGGTTATGAAGTTGTAAAACCAAGTCCATTTATGTAGTCTTAAGTTTGAATATTGACATTGGGACAATCTACATGGAGCACAGATCCAGATGCATGCGCATCTCCAAGATCCAGATCTGAGATCCG
>JXSR01S036054.1:8997-22302 GCA_000969725.1 Ophiothrix spiculata | reverse complement strand
TGTTTGGGCAATCACCAACACAGTAAAGAACGTGTGGCGCAGACTTTGTAAGACTGATGGACTGAGCCTATATTCGTTGTTTCTCCATTTTACTCCAGTAAACAATAGGAGTATTTTGGCACGCTATCAATAGCCAAATTTCGCTGTGGGATGGTGGTTGTTGGAGGTGTGTTTGGAAGGTGTGTATGGGGAGCTGTCTTTCGTTACATGAGATAACTCTGTTCATAAATCATGATTTCGTGTTTTAAAATCAAAGAAATTTTATTCAAGCAAAACACGATATCAAGATGAGTATAGACGTAGTGATTCACGAGACTTCATCTTTCACAAAGGCCCAGTCGGTCGTTGCTCTAGAGCGAGCGTAATTTGAACACTATAAACTATTACCTAATTTTTCTTCTTTATCTGAGTGTTGTGTGAAATCTTGGAAAGACGCAATATGATCTCTACATTCAGAGTGATGTCAGTAGACAATTTGGTGCCGAGGTTTAAGTAATCCTGAAAGTAAAATTTAGTAGTTTTTGTATAGTGTTTTTGTTTGTGTATTTTGATTATTCCATCAGTTTTATGAATGTATTAGACAGAAGTACTTGTACATGACGCATCAGTTTGTTTTTCTTCTTCCCATTTTCGATTATACTATAGAGGGTTTCCACGTGACGTCATATCACATTCACAACAACGTGGCAACCATGTTCGCATGAGCAAAAGCATGAAATTTAAAGTCCCATAGTATTCCACGCAGTTCGTAGTACCACGATCAAATGAAGTGACACTAATGATAGCACATCTTTTTAGTAAAATGTTGAAATCCTGACATGATGTGAATCAAAAGTTACAACTGATTTTGTGTGAGGGCGGCCATCTTGGTGGCTCGCATGGCGGTGGGAAAACGAAGAAAACAATCTGCGTGTACTCTGCGTATCGCGTTCGTGCAAACCTTCTATTTAAATCATGTGAAACGGTTTTAAGGAAATGTCCCCTCTCTTCCTTTTGTGCGTGCAAATAATATTATCTTTCTTAAATGTTTCTCCAATGATCATGTGAGATAATTTTTTTTTTCAAATGCTCGTGTACTCATGGTCCAATATTGCCACTAAGAGTAATGAAAACAGTCACAGTGAATGAACATATATAATCATGAACTTAACCAATTTTGTTTAAGCGTTTGCAAATCTTCAAAAGCTAGAATATGAAACGGATTTCATTTCATGTAATTCCCGATTGGATTAGATACAACATATCATCATTTTTAACAAAATTACAATAAATGGGTTTAGCAATCATTTAAACCCTCTCCATAGCCTTGCACCAAGGCGTCAGGCTGTGAACCTACTTCCATATTCCTGTCCGAAAATCTTCATGATCTGTGTATAAGTATTATTTTAATAATTCCTACTCCCAATGTTCATGGCACAGCCTGATGGCATACCTCCCTCTGATGTTGGTTTGCTAGGGACGCCTTGTTAAGTTCCTTAAAGTGGATCTTTCGTCAGCTCTATTCTTCTCCAATGTAAAATGTTGAAATTTGCCTCCAGAAAAGAGGCAGCCAATAGAAACAGTCTGGCTGGTGGTGGTTGTAAATTTAAAACATAACAGGTAGGTTACCTAGTTATAAATGTAGCTTAGAACAATTAGTTTTCTTGATATTTTACCAAACATGGGCTCCTAATATTAAATCACAATTTGCCTGCAAACAAATGATAAATATGTGAGTATTTATTGTTTAACTTTTTTTACCAGTTTACTGTATTTATTCACTGAAACACCCATAACATAGTGGATCAGTCCAATACACTTTCTTGAATTGCTCAAAACAGTGACCAAAGCTCTGAGCCCCTGTGGTGTTATTACATCATCCTGTTAGCAACTTTACAAGTCTCAGTTGCTGTGTTGGAAATTATATGACTGATAAACATGATATAGATCATAGACACTTAGATTCAATAGCTTTGGGCTATCTCAGGCCAAGGTAAAACTGCAGAGGGTCTAATTAATAAACTTGACCAACTTGGTGGTTTGTGCACAGATTTGTGGAATTTGCCTGGGCAATCACTGTTTCTGGATAGTTATCATGTAAAAATAAGTTCTGAAAGAATTTTTATTGAATATTTTGTTTTTCAATTTCCATTGGATTTTTGCTATGATTTTTTCATTCTTCTTTAGAAATATTAGGGGTTTGGTATCTAGATCCACAATCAGGAAAACATTTTTGTTTTAGAAATGTAAGATTTTCAAACAGTAAACATATTGGAGGGAACATTAATTTCCAATTTGTTGACTTCTATGATTTCATTGCCTTGAAAAATATGGGATGAGGTGGGATTGGGTGATGGTAGTTATTTTTGTGGATTTTCTTGTACCTTTTGAGGAAGACTTTCTTTGACCTTGTCAAATTTGCGAGGGGTTATGCCGAGGTTGCCCATACGGGCCTTGGTGTAAGTTAGGCCTACTGTTTAAGCATAGATAGTGGGAATTTACCTTTCAGAGAAAACTGTTCAAGCTTGAGAATAAAGAACAATTGTGACTTGGAGCAAGTCTAACCCTCTCCCCAGTAATCAGTTACAACATGAGTCATTTCAGGTAAAAGTGCCAGATATCTGCTCTACCATTTGATGGTTCCGAGTGACTGTTGCTGGTTGCCTGCAAGGCCACTCAAGTCGCTGAAATTTCATCACACTTCATCATGAGCTTGCTGTATACAGATCATTAGCTAGTTACTCTTAACAATTACTGTGCAATTTAAAGATAGAAATCTTATAATATCGTTGGGCTCTGTTTTGGGTTTAAGGCAGTACATAGGAATTCTATTTACTGCGCTAGGATTGTCGAAAGGGATGTATAAATACAACATATTTGGGCTAAACTGATGTGGATTTTATAACAATTCTTGCCTGTTTGGATGTACCATCTTAGGTAAGTCTAACATTAAACTTATTTCTATCGTCTGTCATCAATGTTTCATTTGTATTCAGCGAAGTTTAATTGTGGGTTAGATATTTATTTTTGAGGACAGTTTGGGTTATTATTCAGGCATGGAACTATTAGCTTAATTAAATTTGTTAACAATTACATGTAGATGCCCATCCCCAAAAAGTAATCTTCAATCAAATTGTAATATTCGGAAATAGTTGTCAATTTCATTTATAGAGTTTTAACATTATTAGAATGAATAGACGTTAAGGAAAACGTGGTCGACAGTTTTTATGTAAACACACTTTCCAATATGTAAAATATGGTTATTTTTTCATAATCTGCCCAAACAATTATAGACAAATTTGCATTCTTTTGCATCTAAAGTACATTCAATAAACCCTACCACACTTAAGCATCCTAGATATTTAGTACCAAACCAATTTGGATATTCTTAAATGGATTTTGGTGTTGCGATTGCACAGATGTCATTGATATCTAAAGCATAAAAATAAAGATGCAAAAAATAGAACATATGTGATGGCTCACCCCAAAAGGGGGGACTTTGCAGATGATA
This sequence comes from Ophiothrix spiculata, assembly GCA_000969725.1. Lineage (NCBI taxonomy): Eukaryota > Metazoa > Echinodermata > Ophiuroidea > Amphilepidida > Ophiotrichidae > Ophiothrix > Ophiothrix spiculata. The sequence continues at coordinate 18,812 of JXSR01S036054.1, read as the reverse complement.
TCAATGTTAATTTTTCATTTCATCTGTTGCGGCATTTTCTAAGCTAAAAATGACACCTTACTTGTTGAAATTACAAAGGCGATCAAATTGTACAACAGAAAATCTATTGAAAATTCTTATTTTTTTCTCTGTTTTTCGCGGCCTATTTTCACCTGTTTCTGAAAAAGTGCTCTGTCGCAAAGTCCCCCTTTTCAGGGTGAGTCATCACATATTTTTCTGCTAACCAAATGTTTAAAGTCATCTGAATGTTGTAGTTTCCGCATCTTGTCAAAGTGGTTGCCAACTGTTCATTTTATACATTAAAGGGACTAGCCTAGATTCCACTTAGAATGAAAAACTTATGGTATGCTTTAAATAAAGCTTAAAAGTGTAGTAAAATCCAAAAAAGTTCAAAAATGGCTCAAATTGACAGCGAATTGATTTGCGATATATCTATCTGTGATGGTGGTGTGACTATCCAGTGTTATCTAAATCCTAAATTTGAACCTCAGTCTTGATTTACCAGATAAAAGATCAACTGAAACTCTTGGAGATAAGTTGATTCATATCAAAAGAGAAACAATTTTATCAAAAATAATTTTGTTTACCCATTCCATGTGTGGGAACAAGATCTTTTTAAGATTTAAAACTGGAAACACTTTTTCAACCATTTTTTGTCGCCGGCGACAAAAAATACAGCTGGTAAATAATTTCATTTTTCTCCTCTGTTACACAAATTCAGGGGAAACTACTTATAGGATATGTTGGTATAATCATGTACTATCGATACATGTGAAAAAAATATATAGTCAGAAAATCAGCAGACAGGATCTAGGCCAGTCCCTTTAACATTTAGGATTTCAACAATCAGTGTCTCAAAGTGGACACTGATTGTTGAAATCCTACTGAAAAAACTAAGTAAACGTTATTTCATCGTAATAATAGACGTTTCCAAATGACAAGATGTTTCGAACAATATAGAGGTATGATTTAATGTAAAGTTTGCACATACAAACAGTTTGTACTTAGTTTCTGGTGTATTTTGTGCATTGTAGTGAATATTTATATATTTAAACTTTAGTTTTCTTTTTAGTAGATAATTAGACAAATTTAAAGTAGTCATGAGAATAATATTACATACAGGTAGATACAAAAAACAATTGGCATATTATGCATATTTAACGATTTTAAATAATTTCCACAAAATATTTCGCTACTGCAACTTTGCATAAACATATATGCCCATTACCTTTGGTTTCTTTGCAATGCATAATATGTACATCCATATAGACTTCTTCTTAAAACCAGATGTTTCAAACAATTCCTAGGATGATTCTTTTAGTAACTGATTTCCTTAATCCACTTGTTTGTGCACCTGCCTTATAGTCAGTCTGTGGTTGATGGGTGTGGCCAAATGACTCTATTTCATCCTAATTCCGGTTTTATCTGATTTTAGTCACGATAACATTGAGTCTAATATGACATTCGTGACAGACATTTGTAAACACAACGCGACATCTGTTAAGTCGCCAAGAACGTTGACATTTACCTGCCGCACTGTAAAAAAATCCAGTTGATTAAGAATACCGAGTGAGTCAATAAAAGTGCAACAGTTGAAATTGACGCCATATTTAAAAAACAAGATAAATACTTAACAAATAATTTTGTTTCTAAGTAGATCATGAATTTACCCTTAGAATGTTGAAAGACTTGCGATAACTGATAAAGGCGTTCCAAAGAGGAAGTTAACCTTCATCTTATAATAGACTCGAATCACTTGTGTGTGTCCCACCATCTGTAGAAATTATATCTTACCAAGAAACGAATGTGGCTTATTAATTTTATGGCATCTTAAGTCTTTGTTTACTGGACAATTGAATCATAATATGCCGCATGTCAGAAAGTAGAGCATGTCCATTTGAACCACTCGTGGGACTCGTTAACCTACATGACACCATTATTTGTCCAAGGATTTTGCCTCTGATGAGTATAGGGTTGCCTGCAGTTGTCACCTGTGATCTTGCTTCCCGATCATTAAATTTTGGGGAAAAATACAATAACAACTTACAATGTTTAAAGAAAATCAGTGGCGTAGCCAGGGGTGAGCAAGGTGGCCAATTTGCCCACCTTGGAAATTGTTCTTTTCCCCATAAAATTACGACAATTAGAGCTGAAAATCGCTAAAAATTAGGTTAAAAACTTCATAAAGCACAATATTTTGCGGTTTTTCTTGAAAAACTCGACCTAGTCGGCCCCTTAGAACCCCTGTAAAGTCGCTGGATAAAATTCATTGGAGAAATCTTTGGTGGTTTGACCACCCTTGGAGAAAGGCCTGGCTACGCCACTGAAGAGAATGCTTCTAAGTATGTTTCAAGTCAAGTCAAATCAAATGCGCTTATTGTTCGATCAGTTCAGCAACATAAATTCAGGTGTCTTGCGCATTCTAAAATGTTTCTTGCATGCCTAACTGTTTTCGATTCATTTCAAAAGTTGCGCAATCTCCATTCGCCGATGAGGCCTTAAGAAATCCTAGATGTTTTGAGGTGTATGACTGTGGGGTATATGGGTAAAGTTGCTTCGAAAGAGAAGCGAACTATAACTATTGAAATTCATTTACAGACTACAATATCGATATACTGTGGTTTTCAATAGAATGTATCATGACTGATTCCCTGCATATTTGTGTTGCATATTTCATTAAGCATGCAGAAAACCATAAATATGCAACAAGAAATGCCTAGGATTGCATTATAAACATAACAAAGAAAGCATTTTCAAACCAAGCTATTAGAAATTGTGGCCCTTCTCTTTGGAACTAACTAATTAAACAAATTAAAATCGAACTTTCTCTCGAGTTATTGTTGAATATTTTTGACATTTTGGTAAAAAGATCATTTATTCGTTGAAATCACTTTTGAACTATAACCTATATATGTTTTTGGGCATTGTCTTGTGTTATTTTCGTTTTCTTTTGCAGACTGTATTTTGTGAAACTTTGTTATATTGGGCATAATCACTTCACCGAGTATGTCCTCAATATCAGCGTGTTTTATCTTATGTGTTTTATATATATGTTATTTGTTTTGATATTGAAATAAATTTGAATCTGAATCTGAATCTGAAGATCGCACCCACTCAATTATACCAGTGTTGGGCAACCTTTTCACTACTACGGGCCAAAAGAGTAGTGATATTTTTCGCGGGTCGTACTAAAGAAGAATTTTATTCAAATTCAAGGCTTACATGTATCTATTATAGATTACGGTAAAACTTACGATTTAGCCATATTATATTACCTATAGAATATGATTGCCAATATCATCTTCAACCGAAGTATACCTCCTCTTTATAAATATTTACCTTCAGTAACCCTGCTTCACTGTAGTCTCTGTGTGTATTTTAAAAGGTGCGTCAATTAATTTCAACAAATTTACACCAACAACGCTGCGAGAAATTTGCTCAATTACTTCATACTTTATTCTAGAATTTGTTACTCGGAATGTCCCTATTTTTTAATCTCAAGCAGGCACACTAGGGATTTATATTACGAAACAGGCTGTACTCTTCACATGGTTTCAGTCCACAGACTTCAAGGTCCGTGTTTAATAACACCAGTATAAGTTCAGTTCAATGGTTTATATTAGGTTTCACTAAAACAAGAGGTACCAGTAATAAAAACGATATCCACTTGAAATGCAAGCTGATCTGGGTGGTGTTATCTGATTCAAGGCACAATATTATTTCAGAATTATGGTCATTCATCACTTTACGCCCTGCTATTCCTATGTTCATTACCTGGATACAGTATTAAAGTAATACCCAATATAGATTGAATGTATTCAAACTATAATGTATATTAAAAATGCACCAATTATACATGTATACACCATTACAACAACAACAGCAACAACATTAGATCTACAGCTAGTCCAGATGATAGACAAAATGGTCAATTTAAAGAATGTACATTTCTGTAGTGTATTAAGTAAAACATTAAATCTGCACTATAAATAAGAGATACTGCAATTCCTCTAACCAAAATGTGCCGTGAATTAAAACAGCTTCACACCCGCATCAGTATTTCACATCGGTGATAGGCAAAGTTTCACTCCAATAATCGGTTCCATTAATAAAGCGGATATCCCTGGAATTACGCTCTGATCAAGGGGATCGTATCTCTCTCTCTCTCTCTCTCTCTCCTCACAATATTATTTCAAATTTATAGCAGTCTAAGCAACACGTTTTATAATGATGCGATGACTTAGCTCATCTTTGCTGGACCTGTCACTAGCAGTTAATAATCCCAATAGTGATATTTTAAGACATCATAAAATCACAATGTTAATGGGTATTGGAAAGTGCACCTCACCTTCTTGGAATAAATGGATATAACAGAAAAATGCAGATTGAATCATGATCTCCTTGATTATTTTAGGTAATAACAGACGGTGATTCCTAACATTACTGACCACAAATTCTAAATTAGTCGTTTAATTTAATTTTATACAAAAATCATCTTTGAATATGATAAGTCAAAGGTTGAGAGCCACAATTCCATACTTGCAAAGCAACAACCCCTAGGACAAAGGTTTCAAGACCTCATGATGCTTTCAAAATTAATGATATATTTATTACGTAAAATTATTCATCTACAAGCAAAAAAATAGGTCTTGGAATCGTTTGTTCTCGGGATTGTTGAAATGCAAATATGGTCTCGTGGCTCTCAACTCTAATACTGTAAGCAGTTAGGACTATGATCGCTGATTACAGGAAAAAAATAGAAATAAAAGTCTCGTAAGGTTTTTAGAAAAAGGATGTCGATGATTGCCTCAAGTAAACTTCAGGCAAATATTTCAAGATGCTGAATCATATTGCATATGATATCCTATGATACAGTGCAAGTTTGTATCCCTGAAGTGCTCAGTCTTTTTTAAGCTTGAATGATTTTCAAAACCACCAATATTTAGAGGTAGTATGGACCCTTATAAGTTAAAGATAAGTTGAATGATCACCAAGAACCTTTCTCTGAAAAATTCTCAGTTTTACCAGACTGACCACTGAAATCAGTGAACAATGATCACCAATACCAGTGTTCAATGGAATATTCTTCTCAACCAATACATCTGTTTTAATCTGAGGTAAATTAAGATCAAGTTTATTATTGATTTGACTGTTAAAGCGAATTCTTTGATCTGAAAATTATTTTCTAGCAATACTTCTTGGATTAAATTCACAATTAGCTACTCATATGAGAGTTTAACGCAATTAATTATGCAAAAAATCTCTTTTTGATTACTTAATCTTACTTAATAATGATATTAACATGCTGAAAACCTTACAATCTCATCCTTAAAAAAACTGAAGGGGGCATCATAAAAAAATCACTAATACTAGTGATCATAGTGATCACTGAAATCAGTGCGTGGTTCTAACCTGTAAGGGGTATTTCTTGACGTCAGTAGGCATCATACACAGGCAAATTGACTGCAACGACAATAGTCACTCCTTTATAACTTCAAATTGATAAAGCAAACAGTTAAAATAAGATATACATATTTTGTGGTACAGTTGTTTCTGCATATCCGAACAGTGATACACGACCAATTACTCGAACTTACAAGCCAAAACTGCATGCACACCGTGATTTAGTTTAAGAAAAAAAATAATGATGTTAAATAAGATTGATATTATATCGAAAATTACATTTAACCGCAATTTGAGAATACAACTTACAAAGGTAAACACCCGGGGGGGGGGGGCACTCCCTAAAAACATGTGACGGGGATGTGCAGCCACATTGACCCCCATTTTCAAACCTCTCACCGAATGATCCCCTTTTAATTTTTCACAGGTTGTTCTCACTGAATGACTCCCATTTTGAACATACTCTCTCACTGAAGGAACCCCCATTTTCCGAAGAAAACTCTCTCACCGAATGACCCCCATTTTCCGAAGAAAATGCTCTCACTGAATGACCCTTGTTTTCATAAATTCGTACAATATCATGTATTTTTGATGATTTTGGCTCTATGTGAGTGTTAACACCTATGGATCATACCTAATAGGTTTTAATACCCAAAGAATTATTATTTCATGTTTTTTTTTATAGTTGTTCAAACACCTCACTGGAAGACCATAAGTTTTGCAATAAATTTGAGCACCTCAATTAATGACCCCCTTTTCCAATGTAATGAGATCTTCACCAAAAGACCCCTTAATTTTGACTGTCCTCACCGAATGACCCCGTTTTTGAGAGCTCTTCACCGAAAGACCACATTTTTTCTTTATTTAGCCGGTCACCGAAAGACCCCTTCTTCTGAAGTCCGTACCCCCCCCCCCCCGTCACTTTCAAATTCGAGTGCCCCCGGGGGTAAACAGCTACATGACGAAAATACCTCACTGAAAATTGTGTTTCATCATTTGACAAATAATAAGTTGTCATGAAAATGGTCTAGTATAACAAACTATAATTTGTCGTGGAATTCGTCATACAAGTATTGAACGACGAATTAAAATTAGTCATGAAAAACGGTCTAGTATGACGACTTTTTCATGACAATTAGTCATGCTGAAAAATTAGTTTGTCATGAGAAAAAAAATTGTCATGCACAAACATTTATTTGTCATGCATGAATAATAATTTGTCATAATTTGTCAAGTGACACTAGTTTTAAGAGGTTTTGTTTTCGGTAGACTAATTCCATTTATGGCTCAATCCATGTGAAATCAACGAGACGAAACACTCAAGTTCTGCTTGCAGGTTTTCAATGGCTGTCTGGTTTAGTCAATCCAGCCTGGACCTCGCAAGCAAACGCAAAGCGTGCGCCTACGTCGCTTGCTTGTGAAGTCCATCTAGATGGACTAGTCTGGTCAGACTCTGATGATGAAGTATGAGTAAGCTTTATGTATGAGTACGGGAATTCTGAGTCCTCAGTCCAGTAGTGTTGTTGTGTCCGACTCCGAATCCAATGCGGTCTGCTCGGAATGTGATGAAAGGCTAGGTATAAACCTAACCTGGAAGTGTTGTTCTAACCGGAATCCAAAGAGCTGTTGTCGCTAATTGTCCTGCTGTGCATTCGACTCGAGAATAAAACGCCACGCCACTTCTTAAAGGTACGGACACCCGTTATATACGATATCGTTCGTCATGCAAATTCGTCACTTCTCAGGTATGTTTAGTCGTGCTCAAAGAAGTTTGTAAGTTTGTCAACATAGATTGTCATGTCTACATTAGTTTGTCTTGACCTTTGCTCATGGCAAAGTACATTCGTCAATTAACGAAAAATACATTTGTCAATCGTTCAAACTCGTCCTTCACAGATTTGTGATTCGTACAGTTACAACAATATTTTGTCCTGCATTTTTTTTCGTTTGTCATACGCCCGCAAATATCGTCAAGCGACAAATAAGGGGAAATTCACTTGCATGACTAATTTATAAACCCTGTTTGACGACTTTTCCACCACGTTTGACGAAATAATGTTTTCAGTGCTGTGTCAAGAGCTATTTAGGTATTTTCGTCTTCAGGTATTTTCGTATCAAATACTACAGGCGTGTGCAAAAGAATATAAAACATAAATAAACCTAAAAATACATTCAAGCATGCATCCTATATTTAAGCTTATCGAATAAGATTTTAGTCAAACAAGCATGTATCTCATTTTCGGGATTATATCAGTACACAGGAACACGTAACATAATCCATGAAAACAGTGAGCTGGTGACAATTTCCTTTAAACAGCAATAAGTCAAACGTGATAGATACATGTTGGTTAACAATCAGCAGAGTGTAGCATTACATAGTAGTTAAAATAGAACACATGCAACTAACTTTACACTGGCAATTACTATATTGTCATGATTCAGAGAAAATAAAATACCATAGTCCTTGTATATTGTTTCGTATAAAAATTTTCGTCTTCGGAATCTATTATATTAAGAGAAATTGGTTACGTTTTAGTTATCATTAAATACAGCAAGTTGAGGAACGTTCTTTGACAGTTTGATGGCTTCGTGATGCTGAAATTACACTCCGATTTGTCTACCTTTACACAACTTTAACATACGGTACTGAATCCTCTCACCGTCGCCAATTGTTTCAGCTTAAGCTCGAAAATAATCACATCTTAAGGTGCAAATAGGGGTTTAATTTGATAGAATATCACCTTCATACATTCAAAGCAATATTATTTTTTACGTGTTTTTGAACCCCAACAAACTATATATCACTGGAAAGCTCAGAACATCACCTTTCAGAAAATACACATTTTTTTACATTTTATGCTAATTTATTCAAATTAGGCATAATTTGGGGTTAAAAATTGAAATTTACTAATTTTCAATATACAATTTTCAAAATGTATCTTCTTCAACATTTGTCATTGAAACTATGTTTTTAAAACATTTTCTGATTATTTGAACCTTAACAAGTTGATTAATGGTAGGTTTTTTCAATATTTTGGTCCAAACATGTAAAAACAATGATTTTAGGAAAAATCAGAAAAAACAATGATTTTTCCCTATATTTGCCATTGTGAACAAAATTTCTGAAAAAGCCACCATTCATTTGTTTCTTGTGCTATAAATAACATATGTGCAAATTTTCATGTAAATCTGGTGTTCACAACTCAAGTTTTTGCATTTTTTTCCCAAAAACCATGATTTTGAGAAATCGGCCATTTTGTAAAAAATGCGCAAAAATACCCATAATTCCATGTAAAATGACAAAAAAAGACCCTTTCTTGGCATTTTTTTTTGGTTTTTTTCCCCATAAGTTTTATATTCATGGTTTTGACAACTTTGTTTGTCAAAAAAAACTACTTTAAGTATTTCATTTACTATTTTGGCTTATTTTTGTCTAAAATTGCATCTCAGAAAACAAAGAAATACAAAAGAATCTATTACATGCATTTCTATAGGAAACCCTCAATTTTGTCGCGAAACCTCAAAATTCCCTTTACTTCAAACGACCATATCTTTGGAACCAAATGTCCAATTTACTTCATTCAAAAAGCAAATTAAAGACAAAATTATACAGATTGCAAATTATTCAAAAATGGAAAAAGTCCAATTTAATCACATTAAACCCCTATTTGCACCTGAAATGAAATGGACAAAAATGTCATCATGACAAATGTTATGAGGTCGAAAGTACGCATCGCTATGTACGCGCCCTGTTTAACTTGTTCAAAAAAGTCTACAAAAAGTGGCACAAGCAGATTTTTTCATCTCAAATAGTTTTGTACGAATGTGTGGGAAACAATATCAAAACACAAAATGTACTTAGAATATTTAAGCGTGCATCCGATATAATGGAACGAGTTTTGTATGGAATTTAAACGATCATGTATCTATTCTCAGGATTATATTGCGTTCAGGAACACGTAACATAATCCGTGAACATGGTGAAAGCACACCACTGATGAGTACTTCCTTTGAACAGCAACCAGTCAAAACTTGATAAATGTATGTTTGTTAACAATAAGCAGAGTGCACGATTAATATACATGTGTGGTTGTTATAATGAAACATGTGCAACAATCTTTGCAATGGAGATTACGTTATTACGATTTATGGAAACTAAAACCAAACCCCCCCCAAAAAACCCCCCCAAAAAAACCAAAAAAACCCCAGCAACAACATTTATTAGACATTATTTTTGTATATTGTGTTATGTGAAACTGAATTATTTGTTTCTGTTGATTAATTAATTATCTAATTAGTGAAACTTAATTATTGAGATCTTTGATTGCCACAGAAAGGGACTTTTTCTGAGTGAATCTTATTTTGCAATATTAGGTGATTTCCCATTCTATTTTAATAGGCAATTGATTGCA
>JXSR01S036053.1:0-17021 GCA_000969725.1 Ophiothrix spiculata | reverse complement strand
ATCTAAGGTGTGCTTCTGAAAAGCAATCAGACAGACAATCAAGTTTTGCTTTCTCTAGGCAATGCACTTTGCTTGTTTATCTGCCTAGCAATATAAGAATAAAGTATGTAGCATGGCAGATTACATATTCAAGCTTCATTCTGTTTTCAAACATCAACGCTCTTCATAACTAAAGGCAGTATCTACTATGCCAAACATATATACATAAAGCATTATTGAATTAGAGTGAATTGCAGTGAAATTAGAATTTTAATGGGAATATATACATGTCTCCTTTATGTTTCATATTTGTATTATTGCTTTTCTCCTTTGGTTAAACCAAAGTGCACCGTCAAGAAAACATCCTTCAGTCTGTTATTTTTTAAAACATATTTTCATATTTGCATTACGGTGTTTCTCTTATAGTGAAACAATTGTGCTCTCAAGGGTATGTAATGTAATCTGACATTTCTAAATATGTTTTTGATCCAAACCTGTAAATAATACAACACACAAATCTTAAAAATAATTCTTTCCAAACACAGTATCGGAACCCGTCTAATAAAACTAGTGAAAAGTCTATAGGGAGTTCATTTCGAAAAAAAAAGTTGCGTTCAGTATTTACAATAAATTCTAAATGGTTTTGTTAAAGTCTTATTTCAGATGCTATTTAGTATATAACAAAGGTTGCATTTTATAGCCAATGAATTGATTTTTTAGATACTGTTTTTTTTATTTCAATCGGTTGTGTACAACAAAAATCATGTTTTATCAAATATATGGTTGGATTTTTGTGTGATCCAATTTCATGATTATTGAATGGACTAAAAATGGGTCACCTTGGAAAAATTATCACATCTGTCTTATTTTTGAATCAAATTTGTTCATTTTTCAGCACAGATAAAAAAGAGCATGCACATAATAATTTAGGAAACGTTGTTACGGTTGATTGAGCAGATCAATGACAATACTCAATAGAACTTCTTTCAAGGGAAACGTGAAATTGGACCTGAATATTTTACACACAAATATTTGACAAAGCATAACTTTTGTTGTACACTACTGATCGAAATGAAACAAATGATATCTGAAAGTTCAACTTATGGGATATAAAATGCAACCTTTACATACTTTCTTACTATCCGTTAAACTCAAGAAAATTACACCCAAAGATTGTAAGGTTTTTTTCTGGGACACCCTGTAGATATTATTAACATCTGAAATCTTAATACTGAATGCATAAATTTATTAATGTAATAAATCAGAGGCATGACAATAAAGTCATTATTTTGCCGTTATAGCTTGGATAATTTAAAACCGCTAAGAGGTCAATATTTTTGCCATTCATATCAATGTTGTAACTGTCGAACATGTAACTACAGAATCATTATCTTGCTATCAAAGACATATATTGGAGCAACGTTGTCTCCGGCGTCCCTCAGGGCAAGGTGCTTGGACCGTTGCTTTTTGTTTTTGTTTTATTGATGACCTTCCAAATAATGTTCAACAGTTCGTCTCTTTGCAGACTATTGCAGAACCTGAAAATAGAAATGAATTTGATTCCAGGGAGCTTCAAAATGACTTAGACACTCTGCGTTTAAAATGGGAACTGGTAGTTATCATTTAATGTATCCAAATGTTTTGTATTGAGGCTAACGCATGCTAGATCTACAAAACTATTTGAATACAAACTAGATTTTGAGTGAAACTGATGGCCGTTTGTGGAATATACATCTGCGGTCTTGGATCCGCACACCAAAGATCTCACAAATAAACTGGAAAAAAGTACAGAAAAGAGCAGTCAGATCTCTATATGGCAACTTTTCATCTCGTTCCAAAGGATGTGTTTCCAACATGATAAAATCTCTCGAATGGGACTCTCTTGCAAACAGACGCAAGATCCACAGACTTTTAATTCTCCAACAAGGACGTCTAGGTCACTTACCTCTGCCACTCCTCCAACCTGTCCTACGTCACTCGCGGCACATCAACTGCAACGCAATTGCAACGCATATAAACAAATAACGGCATACAAGAAATGTTACTTTACCCAATCCTCAGAGATTAGAACTCTCTACCAGAGCCCATCATCAATATAGCATCCATACCTCAATTTAAGAAAGCTGTTACAAATCATCTAAACGAAAAGGAAGAGAAACAAGACTAACTAAAACAAAACTGCACTCGCCCCAAACTCTGACGGTTTGACTCCTCTTGGAGCGTAGGCCAGTACATTATAGGCATTGATTTAACCAATTTTGAAATCATACCCCCTGTTAGGCAGCCATTTTGTTGTATGCAAATTAATCGCTGTTCCACCATGTAGATTTTTCTAGATATTTGATATGTTGTTGTATGCATATGTCTGATATTGTCCTGTAAATGTAAATTTAATACAGGGTATTTATATCATCAACAAATCTGGTTCGGGTTAATATAAATTTGGATTAAGAGGTATTGTTAAAAAGCTATTACTCTATAGTAAAGGTTTGTAATTACTCATTTCATTTCTTCCTTTTCCTATATTCTGCATAAACCTCTTTTGAAAAAGATAACTTATGCAATACAATATTAAGTATAATACACTTCTGCAGTTTCCCGTTCTGATACTATTACAAATATGTGTTCTTGTTAACAACATCATATACTCGATATTCCATGACGTAAGGCACTGAACAGTAGTAGTACAAACAAGTAGAAAAGAAGAGACCGCTTGAGCATTGAATGAGTTTATTCCAATAGATTCTATTTTCTCTAAATGCCACTTTATACCATTTTATAGTATCTACGCGCTCTGAGCAAACTGCGGTTGCAATCAAAGCAACAAGGAAATCGAATGTGACATCCTATTTCAAATATGCGTTATTATTATGATACTATTCAAAATGATATTCCATGACGTAAGGCACTGAACAGTAGTAGTACAAACAAGTAAAAAGAAGAGACCGCTTGAGCATTGAATGAGTTTATTCCAATAGATTCTATTTTCTCTAAATGCCACTTTATACCATTTTATAGTATCTACGCGCTCTGAGCAAACTGCGGTTGCAATCAAAGCAACAAGGAAATCGAATGTGACATCCTATTTTAAAAGACGTGGCCCCAAATCAGCTGTTATTAAAGTAAGCAATCTATTCTGTAAAAGCAATAAGCTTGTGGCTATAGTGCTAGCTGAATGAAGAGGTTTTCATTAAAGTTGATAAATGGAAACAACATGTTGAAGTGCTTTGAGTAAGATTTAAGTATAAAGTCAAAATGGACAAGTTAGAGTTTTCTTGCAATTGCAACTTCAGCAGCTGTGCATAGGGTTGCTGGAAGCTTTTGAATTGCTAAAGTTTATAGTTTATATCATTGAACAAAAAATATAATCGGTTTGTCGTATACTTCTGTCATTAAATAGTCACTATTTATTCTTGCGTTACAGCTTTTAAACATTTGCAAGTACAAATTGTTAATACCCATTGACTTAAAAAAAAAACCATCACTTGATATATATTAGGTCATATTAAAAACAAGTTTGTCTCAAAGCTCCCGCGCGCGTTAGTTTTATTGTGCGCGTTAATATAGTTTCCCCAAAAATCCAAAAAACGAATTTTATCTCACCTTTTAATTTTTTCCCCCAAATCTTGAAAAGCAACTCGCAATCCAAGGCAAAATGTTTCGTTTCGAAGTTGTAAAATGAAACTTGCAAGCCAGCGAATTTAATGTCATTTCATGTGTTTTGTCTCTAAATTTGTGCACACCGAATATTTCATGCAACAACTATCCAATTTAAACAATTATTTACTCTTTAAACTAGCTAAATATATTAAACATAAATGAATACGGGTTGCTCAAAATTGGCATAAGGAATATTCTATACGAAGTAAAAACTCTGAGCCAGGCCTTTTGAACTTTGAATAAAGACGGGAAAACATATTCACAATTCTGTTTCTTTGTTTTATTTTAATATCTTAACACATTCTACCATAAAGGAGTCGTAAATATGACTATTATAATCAGAAAAAAAAGGAAATAAAATCGCATTCCGCATTAGGTTTTTGGGAGTAGGAGAGCTTTGAGACAAATGGTTTTTTTAATATGGCCATAAAGAGGTTAAAGTGTTTTCACCATATGCATGTTAATGTACAAAGATTAATTTTGTTCACTTATAAAGAAATATACATCTTCTTACGATATATTATATGAACAAGATATTTTCGAAACAAGGCTTTCATTCTCTGTATTTCAAAACTGCTGCATAGATTCTAATTAATCGAGCTTTAGGTTCCGGTAAAAGTCAAAGAAGGACGGAAATTAAATGTATCATTCCATTAAAATAGATCGAGGGCGAAATCAACTTTCAATTAAGTAGTCTGTTATGACTAAAACAATACCTCTCGGCTACTAAAAACCTGACTAAAATATTGATGTAACTTCGCGCTGAACAAGGCAAGGCGTCACTCTTTAAGAATAGTTTGTGCATTCATAGGTTTAAAACTAAAATCTATGGTGCATTTACCCTCATCTAACCCAACTGTGCAATGGTTTGGGCGCTGTACTAGGGATGGTTCAATGGGAAAGGGAGCATAGGTTCACATAGTGCATTGTTCTGTACGGCAAAGAAAAAAACTCGGTGGTTGCAAGCCTGTCATCTATCGTTTTAGACATTTTAAGATCAAGAATGAAGTCAATTATTTACCCGAAAACAATAGATACACCCTATTAAAACATAAAACATTTCAATTTAAGTAATGAATTGCGCGTCAGATGTGTGCGTATAACTACACCGTGCCGCAATTTTCAACGCGCGGGTCACTGCTAACGTGCTGTCATATATTGTCTCATAATGGATAGCCAATTATTCCTTATAAGGAAGTGAGTTCAGACTCATTTACTAAGAATTTTATGATTACATATTGTACAGTGGTAGCCCAATTTTCTCATCAATGACCTTAAAGTATGTAAAAGATACTTTTGATAAGTTGCTTTTGCGTTTTTATGCAGCAGGTAAAAACTCGAGGAGTGAATGTGATGAATGTGGAGTGGTTTGTGACGGTATATGACAGATTAAAACCTTTTTAAAATGTCATATATACCGCCAGGGACCATTCCACTTTTACCACAGCCCTATTTGTGTAAACTGGGGGCGTTCAAGGTCATTTCTCTTGGCGCAGTCAAGCTTGACCAGCACATTTAATCGCCTGCTTGTCACTCTATTTCATATACACATTCCATATGACCACTCAACTTGAGCGGTGAAGTGACCTTGACCCAGGTGTTGTCAAATCAAATTTGACCTAAAAATTACATTTTTTGACCCATTTGTGTTGTTGCCCCCTACCCGTACGTGAGAGGGTTGATCCCATTCGGAGATCAATTTTACACTTAACTAGATTACCTATCAGATCTGACCAAAAGCAACATAAGTTTCCCGATAGTTTCCTTAAAACGCCTTGTGAGATATGGCTGAATAAAGTGTGTGTGTAAAAATACTTTAGACCGCGAGTGTACACGTTAAATAAAGATACATTGTTTAAGCAGACAATTCTTTGTAAAGATTCAACAATAACTAATGTCCCTTTTATTAGAAACCTTTCGCAATATTCTTTTCCGTGTTGTTTTCAAAAAAGTACATTTAACTTGAATTTATCATTGCATCATGAATACACAACGGTATGATCAAAAAATGTTAAACATCGTGATGTGTAATATTCATAGCGAATTGATCTTCAGTGTACAATATGATTAACAAACAGTAATAACTGCAATGACACCATTTATTAATTGAAATTTACAATTCAAAGCATTTAAATATTTAAAAGCAGTTAAATACTTCAGATATCTTAATAATGTTTTTTTTTAATTATTATTATATATTTTGTTCATCATATGCGTTATGTGCTAATATTATAAGGAAACAACTTGTATATATTAGTGATCAAGAAACATGGTGCATTTATAAATCAAGATTTGGGATGTTTGCTCAATTATAAACCATTCTGTTTCTGTTTTTCTTATTTATCGTGACAAGTGAATAAGACATTAACAACTACAGGCAAGCACTTTAGGATTCAAATTAGTATTTAAATAGTTAAATCAATTTGATATGATATTATTAATAGTTTTATTACGTATATGTTTATTTCAAAATTCAAGGGAATGTCTCTTAAAAATATTCCGTAAAAGTCAGAAAGTTAATATTGTTTAATACAAAGAGGTTATTTTAGTGATTTCTTTGATTAAGACCATGATTGTGAAACAACAGTTTGTTCAAGTTATACACGCTTAGAAAACGTTCTAAAAGAGGCAATATGATTGTCAAACGGGGTCAAATATTACACAGTTCGTTGTCAAATTTACATACAAAGGGTATAGTTTTACACCAATCACTGCAAGTTTTATCCAGACACAAATTGTTTTACAGTTCTACCCCACATTGTATATATAGTTTTGACTAGAGCTAGTACCGTAACGGATCCCCTGATCGCCCTCCTTCGGAACACAGCAATGAGACTGCGCGCGCTGCCTGGTCAAAAGGACTAGTAAAAATTACAATGAATTTCTATGTAAACAAAAGAAAAAAACGCCATTCTAATGATTATGTTTTAGATTTTAGTTCACAATTTCAACGCTGTCTGGATAGCTCAGCGATTGATCACTCGCTTTGTATCAAATGCATTCGTAACCCCTACCATATAATCCATGGTTCAAGTCACCGCAAATGCTGTGAAAAGTTCTTATCTTTTCATGATTAAAATATAGTTAGGACTCACTTTTTCCTGAGTAGATGGAGGTCATTTACCCTTAAAGCCAGCGGACACGTATGTTGAAGACAGCCGATGTTGTCAAATTTAGACCGTCCATCCCAAACCAGCCGTAAGTGCCGCCTCTTGTCATTTCTTTTTTACTTTTTAAAATATGTGCGCGCATGGTCTTAAATCCTTAAGGACCATGCTTTAAGGATTAAAATTACACCTTAATGAACTTGAAGTTATGGTCCATCAAAGGTTGTCAAGGAGTAAAACCTACAACTGAGATAAACGCGTGCAAAGATCAGTAAGCCCTGTATTTTCTGTTGATTGTCTTAGAAATATGCAGATTTATTGCATGTTTCCTATCATTTTATTGAAATGAAACTTTGCTAATATTTTGTAGTAAGCACGAGGATTGTGAATCTGTCAAAAATTAATTTTTGGCAATATACGACCTTGACATGTATTTTCACCTGTAGCGCAATGAAGTTTCGGCATTTACGGCTCATACGATTCGCTGAATAAATGTGTATTGTGTCTTTGTTTTATCAACTATCTTTAATGTTTCAGGTAGCGAGTTGACACAAACGATTCATAACATGCAAATACATATTTGTCAAACGACAAATGTTTTTGTTTTGTTGAAACTCCAGGAATGCTCTTATTTAAGTTTACAAATTTTCTAAAAAGATGGCGGGCGCGAATAATTTCAATTTCCTGTATCTCGAAAAGTTCCCGGTCATGATGTTCTCTTATCATCATTTTATGTTAACAGAGATCATAATTGATTACTAAAAGTTTTTAGGAACCAATTGTGTACAGTTAGTCAATAAAAGATAGTTTGCGATGTCAGGCTTGCATATGATAATGAATTAAAACGAATAATAAACTACGAAACTCAAAATAATCCTTCATGACGTAACAATTCTGGAACATAATAGAAATAGTGTCTAATTGAATATAAAATGGAAAAAATAGTTTTAAAAGCCTGATAACACACTTTGACATTAAAAGTAAATATTTATTCAAATTATCTTATATTGTATTTGAAACAGAATAAAAAGCCCATACTAACACATATGGTTATTAAAGAATTAAGCGGCATTTCGATTTACAAATATTTCCCTTGCTGAATTAAATAAAATCAGCCAAGATTTCACGGTTTTAAAACATACACATTTCAATATATCCGCAGTATATGTGTCAATGCATTTTCAATGAATTCGGATGTTTTCTTTGCATCTACAATTTCACTATCGTTTACCCAATGCATAATCAAACTCATAAATATTTCGTTCTTTGACCTAAAGAGTGTTTTCTTTAATTTTCACTTCAGGGAGTGTTTTTCCACTTCAACTGGGTGAATCACATTTATAAAGATACAATAAGTGTTAACATTATTACACTGTTTGATTCGTTAAGGATTATTTTGATTCATTGCGTTAGTCTAAGTTTATCTATAAAGCGACAGAGTTTGCGATTGAAAGTTTGGGTAAATTCTTCAACTGAACATGCTGAATATCCCTCCTTAGGCACACTTATCGTCCAACCTGTTAACCTTTCGAGGAATAAAAATAAACTACATGTAAAAAAACATTTATTTTAGACAATAAATCATACATGTATCTGCGACTTAGAAAAGCCTTTCAAAAACGATGGTTCAATTGTAAAGGTGAAAACATAGTCGGTCTCCAAACAAAATTTTCGAAAACCAAACATTTGATCGTGACGTCAGAATAGCGAGTGACAAATAAAAAAACTTCAACACCGAGTTGAGACCAAATAAAGTTTGCGCTAGAATGCATTTGTATTTAATTCCCATATACATTGCACCAAATGTTTGTTACGGGTTCATATTTTAAATTCGATGAAAAATATTTGGTGACGTCACGACCATATGTCTGGTTGCGAAAATTTTGTTTGGAGGCAGAATATGCTTATGGTTGGTCTTCTTGGCATTTCGGTATTTAAGTGTTTCTCCATTATTAATTTGTTTTCCTTTGTCTCTGTAATTATAGATTATTGTGTAAATTGATTTGTTAATAATTGTCGGATTTTGCCAAATAAACATGAAATAAAATGAAATGAAACTAATTATATTTGAAAGTGATTTAAAAGTCCATATGTGTCGTGCTCGGGCAAAATGAGCGGAAAGTCGCGATTTTCAAAATTGAGTTTATGACATATGTGAATTCTCTATAATCTCAGCTTTCGAAAGACATATATAATATGTCATCCTTTTTTTTCTACAATTTTCATTTTCAGATCAAAATACAAGGCAGTCCATTCAAAATCTTGCAGTAGAAAATTGTCGCAAATCGATTTTAAAGTTACTGAATACTGTAGTGTATGATAGCAAAACGCGATCACTTACCCGTGAATAATTGAACTTCCCGGCATAATTGACCCTAAAAACTCGAGGTATAGATTAACAATAATGCATTGATACGTTTTATGTCAAAAACCGAAATTTGATCATTTTATCATATTTTTACTTTGTCAGCCATTTATTCAAAATCTTCAATCGCGACTTTCCGCTCATTTTGCCAGAGCACCACTCATATTAAGCCATATGATTATGCTACAGCATTTCTCCAAGACATACATTTGAGCAAACGATCCAGACTTATTTGATTTCCCGAATTAGATAAAATCAACACGGATTTTACGGTTTTAAAACAGTCAGTTCTTTATAATTATCTTCAGTATGTTTCAAAACATTTCCCTCAAAACGTTGAATGTAAATGTTTTCTTTGTGTCTCTTTTTTACTCACTATCGTTTACCCAATGCATAATCAGACTCATAAATATTTCTTTCATGATTAACCTATGGAGTGTTTTCTTTAATTTCCACTTCAACTGCATGAGTCACATAGTTACAATAAGTTTTAACTTAATCAGGCTGTTTGAATCGTTCATCCATTGGGACTCTTAATGCCAACAAAGTAGGCTCGTTACATCGACTCTCTTAGTAAAAATTAAAGAAACGGCTACATCAATATGTGACCGTCCATCCCAAACCAGCCTCTTGCCATTTCCATTTTTTAAATATTTGCAAAGGCCTTGTTATAAGGATTCAAATGACACATCAGTCAATTTCCAGAAATCAAGTTTCGGTCCGTCAAAGATTGTTAGGGAGTAAAATGTATAACTGAGATAAACGCGTTTAAAGATCAGTAAGCCCTACATTTTCTGATGCTTGAAAAATATAGTTAATATTTCCGATAAGTTTCTTGAAATGAAACTTTGTTGGTGTTTTTAAAGTAAGCACAAGGATTGTGAAATCTGTCAAAAATAAAGGCAAATTACGACCTCAACATGTATTTTTACTTCACTGAAGTTTGTTGGCAGCATTTACGACTCATTTGAGATGAAAAGTCACATATGTATGTTTATTATTTAATAAGATAACAAATTATACGTGCCGCTTAAAAAAGATTTTTACATAGTGATAAAAATGATAAAACATCTTTAACAAATGTACCAGGATTGTTTTTCCTTAAACCGATTACCCAGTTTTTGCGTTACATTAACAGCGTGCCAATACAATCTTACTGTGGCTGTTTTTATCAAAAACAAAGAAATGTTTAAATAAGATACAAAATTTTCCATGTCTGAGTTAAGCGCTACCGGTAACCCTAAATTGCTTTGCTTTGATTCGGCTTTATACTGGGTCAATCCATGATAGCTCAATTGGAGGTGAAAAACTCAATAGAGGCTCATGCCTCATAATTGTCCCAGAATAATATTTTAAGAAACTATAGGAGTATAAAATTTTGAAAGGGACACAAATGGGATATTACAAGAAAATAAAGAAAAATAAGAATTTTGTTGATTTCTGACTTTTAACTGTATTTGCACTAGTAAGTAGGTACAAATTAATTATTATGTAGACTTTTTTTTTTAATTTTGGAAAATCATGGACAATCCCTTTAATACAGAATTGGTAACTGATGTTATGTAATCAAGCTGTAAAAGGTTTGGTACAATCTCACTGCTTTATAGTTTACCTTAAATTTTGACCCTTGATAAAGGTTTAGTAAGATTTGTTTCGACACACACAGTAATGCAAGAACCATTGCCTCCAGCGTGATTCGTATGCCTTTATTTTTTCCCTTTTTATTCTTTATCCTATAATAGACAGTATATACGGTAGACTACGTATTTGCCGCCATTGTACATGATACAGAATATTGATCTACTTGAGGGACATCTAAAAAAATAACATTTTTAACATTATGAGTTGGCAATTGGCAAAACAAAAGTTACCAATTGGCGGCATTTGAAAAAAAAATGACGTGTACTGGCTAAAAATGTGTTATCAGGGGAAGGTTGCAATTGGCAATTTTCATGAAAATATATCTGCCCTCCTAAGTAAAAACGCAGTATGTGCCACATACTGCGTTTTCAAATTACTGAGATATAGATCATTTTGCACATACTGCGTTTTTACTTTGCCAAAGGTTGACTAGTATTTATGAACAAATAAAGGGTATTCAATGTATCTTATGTATAATATTTCAAACAATATCTTTCAAATGATCTTAAAATTTTGACCGTGCACTTGATGTTATCGTGCTGATAATGCATATTTCACATACTGCGTTTTTACTTTGTCAAACCAAAAATCCATTTTTTGAAATATGGTGTTTACCATGTGATAAAACATACTTTATTGCACACATGTATGTACAAAGCAAAAATGTCAAATACTGCGTTTTTTACTTAGGAGGGAAGATTCGGTCCAGATAAATAAACAGTATTTTTATCTGAAATTAAAAAGTTACTGACAAAATTTCTGTCAAAAACGCAACAATTTAAGCAGGCAACTCAAAAGGTCGTCAAGTGGCAACTTTATGTGCAAATGGGACCACAGTGAATAGAATTTGCTATTTAATACATTTGAAAATAAATCATACAATGTTCTCAATTCTGTCAAATGCAGTTATAGATTGACGAACTCTTTTAGTTTATTATTTTCCACCAAATGTCTTCAAGTATGAAGTTCTTCATGCATGTGCAAACCTTCCAAATACGTAGTTAATGGTCTAAACGGTATTTTTAGATCAATTTGAGAGATTTTTTATATAAACGAAGTACAAAAAATGCGGTCAGACACAAGCTAAATAATCTATAAGAAATGAAAGTTATTACTAGCTGAATTGCATTTCTAAAAGCAGCATTCCTTTTACAAAAATAAATATATATAACATTTATGGTAAGACAGTCGACATTGTGGTAGATGGCCACATGGAGATACCATACTTTTTTCGATTCATATAGTCTTTTGAGACATAAACAACAGATTCGTGGGATAAGATTTGAAGAATTCGAACTAGTTTTTACATCGCGGAAAACTTAGTAATATTGCATTCCCACAACTCATAAGACATGTACATGAAGTACCTTTTATGATGTCATACAGTTTGTAACATTCTATTTTTCAAAGTTGGGGTACAGAATGGACGTTATGTCACTAAAAACCTTTCAATTTTAGCTTAAAAAGTGAACATGTTCTAAAACCATGTCTCATTGTAAATCTTTTTATCTGACTTGTTTTTAAAATTGAGTATAAAGTGTTGTCCAATCTTAACCCTCGTCTTACCAAGCCTTTTTCCATCAAAATGACCGCAGTGTAAAAGAGATAACCCAAATGCCTGGGGCCGGTTGCTTTTGCGTTTTTGTGCTGCGGGGGAAAAAACCTTTTTATTTTTTTTTTGGGGGGGGGTCCAACCATCTCATAGTATTTATAGGTATTTTTCATTTAATCTGCAACTTATAAAAACAATTACATGATATATCTACTGGTTTTGACTTATTACTATTGAGCAATTTAACACTTGCCTTTATTACTAATATCAACATCGACAAAAAGCTAAAAATCACAAATTCAAGAAAATAAGTCTCTAGATATGTGTTGCTTTATTTTGAAAAGAACAAGTAGGTCACATTGAAAGGTAAATCTATGCAAATAAGCTTGTATAAGGATACAAGTAAGTTAAACTTATAACGTAAATTATGAAGAAAATAAAAGGAAATTCTGCGCCACTTCGATTTTAGCTTAAAAAGTGATTATTTTTTAAAACCATGTCTCATTTTAAAACAAATAAATGCTCGTTCAATTAATACAAAAATTTGCATTTTGTAAAATGTGCTGATGTATCTTTCAATGTGCCAAGTCGCATTTATTTCAGCTGTTCGGCATAATTAGGAGTAAAAACACATTTCTGTCATGATCGATATCACCATCAGACCCAGCATGGTAATACATTTCTATAAATGTATTTATAGCGTTAGGATCAGAGTTTCAGAGCATTTTGATATTCATATAAACAATATTACGAAAGTTAACACTTAATATTACAATAATGCAAATTTAACGTTATTACAATTAAAGCAAGCTTAATCAAAAATAATGTTGTTATTTATCTTATCAAGTACTTTCAGTCAAAGTTTAACAAGACAAACATCTCAATGTTGACACACAAAATAGTTATGGTTTCCAGGATGGATAAACATTCCTATCGCTAGAGAATATCTGATGTTTGAAACATCTGTATTACGTATCAAGTCAAGGCATTATGGTCTCTAAACTTAGACAATTCGCACGACTCACGAAGTTAAATCAAGGAATTTAGTTAAATCTGCCTCACAGAACAAACAAATGATATTGATCATCTTTCCTTACGTCGTATCATTGCAAAGTGTGTTAGATCTAGTCCGGTATCCCTCAAGCCCATTTCCACACATTTTGTACACACTGGATGTTTCTCCATACTGCCTCTTTTTAATACACCTGTAAGAGCATATCCGGCGCGGAAGTCTTCATTACTCACATGCGAAGTCAATATTAGCTGGAAAAAAGGCAATTTTGTGTCGTCTAAAGGAAACTGGCCAGTGATAAATAACATACCATCTGCTGTGTCAGATAATTTTCCTTTAGCAATAATTTTCTTTCCGGAGGCACTGATTTCGGTGATTTTACATCGTTTTTTATTCCACCTTGATAGTTTGATTTTCCACGATATGTTTCCTGCTACTGCTGCCCATCCGTCGTATGGAAACAACACAACTTTAATACTTCGTCCTAATTTGTATAACACTTTAAGACATGGATGGCCTCTTTTCTCGTAATAAAATAAACTAACCATGCTTGATTGATCTTATATATAAATGTCAACAGATATATGACAAGTGAAATTATACGTTATATATCCTTGAACATTTTGAACAAGTAAATGTGTTCATGGCGCGAAAGGTACCGATGCAAATATTAATCAAGTACCAACTTTGCAAATATTAAGAAGTATTTCCTCAAATTAATTGCAGTGTCGTTTCTTTCGTAACTGTTCGAATGTATTCTTCGATCAAACTGAAAGTTTCTGCAACACTTCAACGTTGGCCTGTGATCTTACCATGCACGGTAATTAAACTTAGGCAACTACTGTTTTCGAGTTTAAGTGTGCAGGAAGATACCGTACAGTTAAAAAAACTTTCACCTTGTTATAGTAATCCACATATTTCCCAAAGTATATCCAAAGGTTACGTTTCAAATGTGTATGTTGTTACTTATCGTGTTCAACAGTATAACAATTGAAGTGCTGAGGAAGATTTATGTCCTTACGTAAAGCAGCGACACTCTTAAATGACAAGTGATGTTGCTCTATCATCTATTTTAAGCTTAGCTAACTAAGCTTTGCGTGCGCATGGCAAATGATCATTGATATTTTGAGACTTTGAGGGCGGTAAGATCGTATTTTGGCATGCCGCTTTTTAGAATTTGTATTGCGCATTAGAATTTTGTGTATGTATGTAAACAATCTTAAAACACATCTGATTAATTTGTGAATTAGAATACATTGAACAGGTGATAACAAATGCTGATTTTTCTGTCAAGAGAAAAATATCAGAAAAAAATTATCGTTGGTAAATATTTGCTCTAATTAAATCACAATAAATGGTCATAGTTAACGAACTAAATTTTGACCTTAATTCTATATTTCCGTTACTTAATTTATTTAAAATGTCATCATTTTCAATTGATCTGTTATCGTATGTGTCAATTTTCAAACTCTTCTTTAAAAGCGTGGGGATACGTTAACTTTTTATACATATATAATAGCATTTGCTAGAGACTGCATTGTTTTGAGAGAACTTAAAAATATCAAAATTTTGATACAATATATTCATAACAATACGTTGATTTGATGAAAAGTGTTGATTTTAAATTGAACATTAAAATTACTCTTTTAATAAATAGTGTTTTCTGATAAAATGGAAACGTCAAACAATCGATTGAATGAATGTTTTATCCATGTATACCAATAGTTTTAATGAAAATAAACTGATCCTAATAATTTCCTATTGATTCCTAGTGATTCGAATGTTTTCTTCACTGTAGTTTATTTGTTTGATAGTTGTTGCTGTCGTTTCGGTTTTGTTGTTGTTGTTTTGTAAGACGGTCTTCTCTATGACTGTCCAAAGTTATTAGAATAGAAACAAGATCGAGGCGCCTATCCTATGTGCCTTTGACCTATTGACCTTTGACCCCCAAGGAAGGGTCGGACGAAGGGGTCAATATTGACACTTTTGATCAGCTGGTATGATGCACTTTCTAACAATTCCTAACAAGTACTTACATTAGACCCCATTTTCAAAGAAAACTACTCTAAAGTGTGTTTTACTATGTTTCATTCAAGCTAATTTTGAAGGATTTTCAGCTCAAATAGTCATGGTTTTATATGAAAAAAGCAGTTCTTGACACCTCAATTCGGGCAAAAATCAGTTTAATAGACCCTATGTTTCGCCAGACCTTATGTTGGATATCGCGGATCTCACACACTTATCAAATTTCTTTTGACCCCCCCCCCCCGGGAATACAACACAACTGAAATATTATACGCATATAGTAGTATTATCGAGAAACTTTTGAGAATTGTAAATTGGAAAGTTGCCCAAGGCGTTTTACGCATGACGCGTGGCAATTCAAAAGCAACTTTCACTCTAAGTATAAGCAGCTTGTCAATCCGCCCAAAATGTATTAAAAGAGTGAAATTTAAGAATGACTGTAAGTGAAAGTTTGATAACAGTGAAGAGTGTAATTACTGATATTACTATGTTCTTTGTAAGTGCCGGAATATATCACATCAACTACAATGCCCAGTGAACTGAAAGTGTTTTGTGTTATTGTTTTTGTTACTTAATTGCCAAGAGATTTTGGTGTAGTATATAATTTGGAATAAAAGTGATCTACAAATTATTGCATCAACGTTAATTACATTCTTCTATTTCTATAATCATAGGTTGTTATTTACTTTATTATTATTTTTTATTGCGCGCAATGTTGTTTTTTAAGTAATTTTGTTTTGTTAATAATGTGTTTTAGAACTTGTGGGGCGTTTAATTTCAGTCAACCTCCTTCCATGTGTGATTTATGCTTTTTGATGAAAATAGTTAAGTATTACTGGAAATTGAAATTTTTATTTAAAGGCGTCTGCAAAGTCACAGTAGATTTTCCAAATGTTGCTCTGTAAGGCATTTGGACAGTTTCGTTTGTCCAATGTGAAATGAATCCTGAGTAAATTCGTATATTTGAAACTGTTGACTGCATTTAAATGCTGCTGATAAAATCCATAATTGACAACCAATCGTTATAAATCAGCATTTCTGACATGCTTCTGAAGTAATAATGTTACTTGTATGTCTCCTGTCTTCATAAAATCCACACTTTGAGCCGGGGGGGGGGATAATACTCATATTTGATTTGGATAGGGACGTGCCTCTAGAAAATTTGGAAAGCCATCCATCCAAATACCTTTTTTTAATGACCCATCCATACACTAAATCTTCTAAATTTTGAGCCATATTTAATCAAAATTATCTTTTTTTCCTGTCAAAATTTGCTCTATTTTTGCAATTTTTTCTAACATTTTGATAAGAAATATCCAAAAGATTTTACTACCCGAATTTGCAGCATGTCCCGATAACCCCTTTTGTAATAAGTAGCTGCCTGGGGACTTTCAGTCTAGACATGACAGGTTACCCATACATCAGGTTTGTTACTTTGACTTTGTTTACTTGAAAATAAAAATGGTATGAAAGAAAATCAAGTAATATTTTAGCAAATAGTTTTCCCGGTATCAAGGATAATGTTGCATAAAAACGAATGTCAAACACTTCTTCTTGTTACTTAAACCCATGTATGTTTGTAGAACTACACTCTAAGAAATGACCGTATTTTTACGGTAGAAAACCAGTATTTTTCAACGGTGAATTCCCGTAAGAAAATTTTTACGGATGAAATGTAAA
>JXSR01S036052.1:0-17623 GCA_000969725.1 Ophiothrix spiculata | reverse complement strand
AACTAATGCGGGCGATAAAACTAATGCACGCGGGAGCTTTGAGACAAACTATTAATTTTATTTGGCCTTATATCATAAATACAGGGTGTGCCAATAAAAACGCAATCAACAATGATATTAAAATAGAGCTTCTCCCCTTTATTATGATCTTTGTTTTGTCTAATTCGGATATTCCGGTCCGGAGATACAGCATTTTGAAAATGGAGCTCAAATTTCAATCTGGTCCGATTTTTGATTATCGGATGAAGCATGTTAAACCAGGTCAATATGTCTTACAGATTTAGCTCCACTGATTTTAACCCATTAAACTAATTTTACAATTATTTGTGGCTCAAATATTTTACTTGTCAATTCTTTTTATTGAAAATAAAAGAAGTGATCGCTTTGAAGAAATAATTATAAGCAATTAAGATATTTAGTTTCATCAGTCTCAACTTTCCTGGTTTTAGTTATGGTACTTCAGTCAGTGCCAGCTCTAAAATAAAACGTAAAATTCAAAGGCTTTATTTAACCTCTCATTATAAAAATAAATAGATAAAATGCAACACTCAGAGACAGTAGCTATTGAAATTTTGAGGGAAAAAAAACATAATGATAAGAAGTGTTTACCAAAATGATTTATTAAACATACAAACCATACATGACGGTTCCCTAAAGTCACTCTTGTAAAACATTCTATTTTCACAGTGACAAAAGGATTCACCTTCAAGCAAACAGAGCATGTAAAAAAAACATGGGTCTATTCATGGTGACTGCATTTTGACAATAGTCAATGTATTATTTCCAGTCAATTAAACAGACCATTGACCAGATTATAACCAAGGAATTTATTATAACATATGTATAATCACCAAATACCAGAAGAATCTCACATTCTTATGTACTTTTTCAAGATTCAATTTTATTTATCTGTCAATTTTTCATGTAAAATTTATTCACTTTTAAATAAAGAAACCAATAGAAATGTTGCATGATTGTTCAAGTCTTTTAAAATGTGTGAAACATATATTTAACTAATCATGCCATGAAAGTAACAAAATTTCAATTTTAATTGGTACCATTACATTCTTTTTCCTATCTATCATGTATGAAAATTTCAACGTTGGGCGACCCCAATTTCTCATTATGTTGGTACAATATGCTAGTTATCAGTGTGTGGTTCCACATATTTCACAATCAAATCTGTGGCAATTGGAGCACTCTTTTTCTTAAATAAGGAGTGGGCTATTATAACTTCTCTTCTTACGTAAGTTCAAAATACTGTCTACCTTACCCCTTAAACTGCTACACAGTAACCTATTTCCATCATCAGAAAAGTGGTATCCATCTTCAGCAAAGAAATGCTGCTGTGTAGCCATGTCTCATGAAGTTATGATGTCACAAAAAGAAATATTTCCTAAAGGACAACATTTAATCTTGGATCTGAGCAAAACATTTACCATATCAGTCTTATAATTGAAATCTGCACTGCCAGATCTAGGAACACCTAAAGAAATGACAAAACAGGTGTCTTTGAAGCGAGGGGTATAACGTGTAATCACATCCATAATATCCTTTGTGCATTGATCGGGTGTAGTGTGTTTTATAGTGTTTGTAATTTCATGAATTACAATACAGCTCTGAGTAATGTGATCATAGTCAAGTTAATGGAGCGCGTCATAGTTCTAAAACATGCTCATCACACTGTAGTTTGACAAGTTGATAGCAACTTGCACCAGGTCTGAAATAATGGGGGGGAAAAAGTGAATTTTGGACTGCTTTGGCCGAAAATAAGCAATCCAAGATGGCATTCAAAAAACACGTTTTTGGCCATAGCCCTGCCATATTTTACATCTTTTGGCCTAGTGAGAGCTTGTGCAATTTGGTTGCTCTAGGTTCAGTATTGCATATATGCTTATTCTCTGGTGCGCTGAAATCAATATTCTCTACTTCGTTGAGTGACTAAGCTTAAAATGTAAGATGAATTGGTATACCTATTTTCCAATACTTTTGTATTTACATAATAGCCTCATACCCAGTTTTGTTTACTTTCTTTTGCCTCTCAAGAGAAACAAGACTCAATCAAAGGTTTAAACCGTACACAATGCATATCAGAGACAACTCTGTCGGTCATTGTATTAGATATTTGCTGGAGCATATTTGGTTTTATTGAATCAAGGTTGGACAGATTTGTGTTAACATTTAATTGGTGGCTTTTCCGACGGCTGTTTCTCAACTAACGAAATATGTCTTCTGTTTTGTTTCTAATAATTCTACTTCTACAATATGGTGACCATTTTTTGTTGTACCGTCATACTTGAGCGCTAAATTATTTTCATCAGACAGTGCATCTCGAAGTTGTTGCTTTGCCACTGCATGCATCTCACTACTTAATCTTTGTTGGGAGGATCTGGATGGACCACCTTTTTGTGGCAGCATAAACCTTATGGCTTACCTCATATTGTTTCCCTTTAAGGCTTTTAGTGGTCTTTAGTTCATCTTCATTCAGCTTTTTTGTACTCTTGTAAGGATGCATTTTTGTGATTGTCAGTTGAGGCTCATTCTTCAAGTGTTCATACTTAATGAGAACAGCATTATGTCCATGAACTTCAATTTTTAGTTTTTTCCACTTTTGACACATTTTTGTGTTTGATCTTTGTCTTCTCAGCGATTAATAACTGGTTTTGTTTTACTGGACCACCCTTCTGTGGCCAGCATCTAATAAGTTTGCCTTTTTTTACCAAATTCCACTAAATTCCTTTTGGTTACCAGAACCTTTGGTTGTCTTCTTGGCATGTCATCCTTGTTAACATCTTTCTGTTCTCTGTTACTCTTGATTCATTAAGGATGTTTATGATATCTTTAAAATTGTCCGGCTTAAAAATCAGTGCATGGTTCTTTAATGTAAATATAATAGCATTATTGCTTCCTTTATTTAGATATTGTCCTGATAAAATTGTAGCACAGATCCCTTGCACCATTGGCACCTACATGAAAAAAAACACCCATAACCAGGTAACATATACAATATTTTCAATTCTTTCGACACGTTTTTGATGCTTTAACATGAAATACACAAAAAAGGTGAAGTAATCACATGACTGCAGTATATTCTTTCTGCTAAGGATTGTACATTTGCATCTTTTGTAATTGTCAAATTATAATTTAATGCTGCGTCATGAAGGCAGTCGATGACGACTATGCCAATGGTCTGTTGCAAAGTCCCCATTTCTTTAACAGAAAAAATGATAAGGGTCCAATCAAAACTCAACCTGCGTGATTCCTTTGGTTTGTTTAGGCCTAAATTGAAATTAATACCTTCAAATACTAAAACTTTCTGCTGGATCACCACTTGGCAGCCGTTGATCATCTGCATACATACTGTATTGCATAAGTGTGATATTGTTTACTTTAATAAATGTAAACCACAATAATTTGCTGTGGTTGCCAAAACTTCCATACATATGAGGAAGTATCCATTCCTTGACATTACACACATACGACAGGGATATAACTGCCACAGCTGGTGTTGAGGATGATCCAAAAACTTGAAACATTTCTAGAAAAGAAATTTTAAATATTACATTAGACCTTCTGCTGGACCCACATCTGGCAGCCTTTGATCATCTAACAATTGTTACATCATTCACTTTAACAAATGTGAACCACACGTGTTCGTTGTGGTTGCCAAACCTTCCATACATATGAGGAAGAATCCATTCCTTGACATTACACACATACGACATATAACTTCAACAACTGGTGTTGAGGATGATTGAAAAGCTTGAAACATTTCTAGAAAAGAAATTTTAAATATTACATTAGCCCTTCTGCTGGACCCCGACCTGTCAGCCATTGATCATCTGCATACATATTGTACTGCATAAGTGTGACATCATTTACTTAAACAAATGTAAACCCCAAGGGTTTGTTGTGGTTGCCAAACCTTCCATACATATGGGGAAGAATCCACTCCTTGACATCGTACACATACGGCAGGGATAGAGCTTCCACGACTGGTGTTGAGGATGATTGAAAAGCTTGAAAAATTTCTAGAAAAGAAATTTTAAATATTACATTAGACCTTCTGCTGGGCCCCGATCTGTCAGCCATTGATCATCTGCATACATGTTGTACTGCATAAGTGTGACATTGTTTAATACTTTTAACAAATTTAAACCACACATGTTTGCTGTGGTTGCTAAACCTCCCATACATATGAGGAAGAATCCATTCCTTGAGATTATACACATACGACAGGGATATAACTTCCACAAATGGTGTTGAAGATGATTGAAAAGCTTGAAACATTTCTGGAAAAGACATTTTAAATATTACATTAGACCTTCTGCTGAACCCCCATCTGGCAGCCGTTGATCATCTGCATACATACTGTACTGCATAAGTGTGACATTGTTTACTTTAATAAATGTAAACCACAAGGGTTTGCTGTGGTTGCCAAAACTTCCATACATATGAGGAAGAATCCATTCCTTGACATTACACACATAAGACAGGGATATAACTTTCACAACTGGTGTTGAAGATGATTGAAAAGCTTGAAACATTTCTAGAAAAGAAATTTTAAATATTACATTAGACCTTCTTCTGGACCCCCATCTGGCAGCCGTTGATCATCTGCATACATATTGTATTGCATAAGTGTGGGGTTTGCGGTGGTTGCCGAACTTTTCCATACATATGAGGAAGAATTCATTCCTTGACATTGTACACACATAAGACAGGGATAGAACTTACACAAATGGTGTTGAAGATGATTGAAAAGCTTGAAACATTTCTGGAAAAGAAATTTTAAATATTACATTAGACCTTCTACTGGGGCTCGATCTGGCAGCTTCTGATCATCTGCATACATATTGTACTGCATAAGTGTGACATTGTTTACTTTAATAAATGTAAACCACAAGGGTTTGTTGTGGTTGCCAAACCTTACATACATATGGGGAAGAATCCACTCCTTGACATCGTACACACATACGGCAGGGATAGAGCTTCCACAACTGGTTTTGAAGATGATTGAAAAGCTTGAAACATTTCTGGAAAAGAAATTTTAAATATTACATTAGACCTTCTGCTGGGGCTCGATCTGGCAGCCGTTGATCGTCTGCATACATATTATACTGCATAAATGTGTCATTGTTTACTTTAATAAATGTCAACCTCAAGGGTTTGTTGTGGTTGCCAAACCTTCCATACATATGAGGAAGAATCCACTCCTTGACATCGTACACATACGACAGGGATAGAGCTTCCACAACTGGTTTTGAAGATGATTGAAAAGCTTGAAACATTTCTGGAAAAGAAATTTTAAATATTACATTAGACCTTCTGCTGGGGCTCGATCTGGTAGCCGTTGATCGTCTGCATACATCTTGTACTGCATAAATGTGTCATTGTTTACTTTAATAAATGTCAACCTCAAGGGTTTGCTGTGGTTGCCAAGCCTTCCATACATATGAGGAAGAATCCGTTCCTTGACATTATATAACTATATATAGGGCTATAACTTCCACAAATGCATCTTGAAGACGATTGAAAAGCTTGCAACATTTCTGGAAAATATATAGTGCTAGATTCACATTGTGGTCCACAGTAATTTGAATAATGCACTATAAAAACAATACTGCATTTTTAACTCTTTGCATGCGGGAACCTTTCTTGGTTTTCCCCGGTAATAATATATTATATTAATAATGAAAATGATAAATGACTTACAGTTGTTGAACCTGTGACATACACTTGTGCAGAATACTCCTTATCTGGAGGTTTGTATCCAAAGTTGACCAGTCGAATGAATGAGCTTGATTGGAACTTGTCCTGCAATTTCTCACTGTTAATATATACAATAGTATGTGTATCCTCATTGTGTAGAGCAGATGCAATTTCATTTGATCCCCTTCTTGTTTTACCTTCATGGGATAGTTAAACAACTCACTGTATCTCTTTATACAGGCGCGTACCGTTGTTGATTCGTGATGAACCCACAGTTGATATTCAAATTAGCGCGTCACGCACGGCACGGCGTTTACTGAAGTGCGTTTACGCAGTACACAAAAGTCGTCACACTGATCATCGCGCGTCGGGCACTTATAGTACGTGCAAAAGCCTGATGCTTGGGGGAAAATAATAAAGTCAAAGCAGCAAATGATTCACAACTTTAGCACTTTGCTTTAGATATGCTAAATGTTTTTTATGAAGTAGGCCTATCTGTTAAATTGAAAACATATAGAATTTAATTCATACGTTTTCAGGAAGATTTTCTTGTTGAAAGGTATTCAAACACGCCACAGAGTTGTTCATCGCGAATCAACAACTTTGCATCCGATGCGTCTGCGTATTTTTATCACGCTCAGGCGGCTAAAGCCACCCTCGCGCGATAAAAATATGCAGACGCATGGATGCATCGTTGTTGATTTGCGATGAACAACTCTGTGGCGTGTTTGAATACCTAAGTAACAGAACCCTTCAGAGGTGGCTATGGCAAAGACAGTTAAAATTATAACAGGAGAGACGACGTTTATAAAAAATGTCACTTCTTTTGAATCTTGGAAGGCAGATCACCTGTTGTAAGTCGAACACTGCTGTAACTATTTGTGGATTGTCTTTTGACGTGCAATTAGATTCTTGTTTAATATCTCGTACCTTTCCTTTCTCATTGATGTGTTGCTGATATTCCGGTTGAAGGGTTTTCTTCTCTTCCTCGTTTGCTCCGTGGTAACCGCTGCAGATCCCACATTGGTCTTTTTTGGGGCTGTGAAACTTCAAATTCATAGATTTGAAGACCTGGTAATATGTGAGTTGTGAAGCGTCATTTGGATGTTCTTTTTTAAATAACTCATACATGACAGAAATATTTAGATCAGGTGAAAGATATAAGGTGTATCAAAATTCTTTGTACCCTGATCTTGTACACTTTTCGGAATATTTTTCACAATGATGGGAATAAATTTTGATAAAAATATTTAAATATTCAATTTTTGTGTTGTTTTAACTAGTGTAAGAATTTTATTTTAAGACAATAGCATGCTGCATTCAAAAGTTGCATTCTTTTAAAGAAAGATAGTATTTTTTCGAAATGCGTGTATTTGAGTATTGAATTGATTTAACCCTCCTGAAGGATACATCATACCTTTGGATTATTTCTTCTGCTGCATAAAGATGCAAAAACAACTGATCCTGAGCATTTTAGCAATTATAAATGAATCCATTGCAGTCATTGTGATGAAAAAAATTGGAGGATACTTAAACAGAAGGGAATAAGATGTCCAAGTTCAGGTGTGGGGCGGGTTTGTGGTTGTCACTTAGACGGATATTTTTAATTTTTCATTTTGAAAAATATCAAAATGCACTTGAGCTGAAACTCACCAGAAATTAATGTTTAAAGTGTTATTGTAATTTTGTAAAGAAACTTTAGCCCTTTTTATTTCAGCCAAGGTTTATCATTAACATGCATCTTTGACTTTTGCCACCGACAATATGCCTAATGTCCATAAGATTAAAATCACCTAATATGACAATTCCGATGTCTGGGTATTTAGTGCGTAGAGAGTAAATGGTTTGAAGCAAATGACGTTCAAGCAAGTCCTGATGAGGAGAGTTTGTTACAATGTATACACAACAGATTGCTTCTGATGAAATTCCGCGAGGCAAACGACTCGGGCGTACATTTACCCAGATACATTCAAGTTCATTGGGGATATCCACATCAATAATGTTCGCAGGCAACTCATTTCTGACGTATATTGCCACTCCATCACCACCTTTGTTGATTCAATTGTCACGATGTCTTGAAAACAAATTATAACCTGTAATGTTCAACATATCTTCAGGGAAATTCGGCCGGAACCATGACTCAGTGATGACCCCAACATCGACACTATTCTGATCAAATAGTATTTCAGCTTCATCTAACTTATTCACCAACGACTGTGCATTTGTCAGATAGATCGATGGTAGTCTAAAATGTTCTTGATTAGATGAAACAGAGTCGAAGACATTACTGGTTGTCGGGATCGTAACTAATGAATATGGTCGAAACAAAGGGGTAAATTATCATAATTATTTGCAATGTTATTCTGGGAGGGAGGTTGACGATCGCCATAGATGGTTAGGATCCTAACCATCGCCATAGATGGTTAGGATCTTTCTTCTAATGTGTCTGCCACCTCTACGTGAACATGCATGTCAAAGGATAGCAAGATTTTTCACTCGGTCAAAAGTTTGTTTTGGTTCTTGCTAGAGTAACGCCACACTAACCTGACAAAGATCACAGATCCTTAAAAACAGTCGAGAGTCCATGCATATCATAGGCCTTTCTGTTAGTTGAAGCCCCATCACAGGTAACTGCCACAACCTTCAACCCAACCAGCTCCAGTATTTCAACAGCTTTCCAGAGTAGAGAAAATATCTCATTTCCCTTTGTGTTGGTGGTAGGGAAATGGGCCAGTGGGTACTGGAAATTCCAGAACAGGCCCCTGACCTGGAACACCAAAACATGATGAGCCAAACTCTCTTCCGGCTTTCCCACTGCCTGTAGGTCATCTTCATAATTGCCAAGCTCATCCTCAAAGCCGCCTAACTTACTGAAACCAACCAGCTGACCTTTGATTTTCTTGTAAACTAGGCTGCTCTGGACTTTCATCTCATCATGGACGATGACAACCAACCAACTGGTGCTCTTGACGCTCGTGGATTCGAAGCTCCGTACACGTCTGCTGAGCAGCATCAAGTGTGAAGCCACTGCAATGATCTGCCCAATGGATGTACGATCTCAAGTTTGACTCATGTGGTAGCTTTAACACACCGGATTCCGCACATTCTCGTATGCCTTCTTAGATGACATCCGCAGATTAATACACCATTTGATGATCATTGGATGTCATCGAATTCCCTTGCGGATCTGTCACTTGCAAGGCCTTAGCCTGCTGCTCCCAAAACAACCTATCAAATGATTTAGAGGGGAATATGCTATTTATTACTGCCATGTTGTCCTCCATGGTGGTAATCAGCTCCGCTGTTAGCTTACAGTCCCCAATATCAACCCCATCCTTTTCAACAGCCTGCTGAAGTCTCTAGCAACCTTGTGATCTTCTGTTTCATTTTGATAGCTTTGGTCATGTTTTGGGCCCTAAATTGTTTGTCTGCAGAAAAATTTTCCTACTGTTATATACAAGTGTCAAGAAAGAAGCAGTAATACTGGCTGTAATAGTTGTAATTGTAGAAATGCTGTTATATCTGGATTTTTGAACAGAATCATGTTATACTTATCACACAAAGCTTTAGCCCCAATGTTATTACTGTCACCGACCATATGTAACAGAATTCCTTTTTCGACATCTCGGAGTCCACCACGTTTTGGGATTTAATTTTTACCAATTATAGCATCTATACTCTTTTTGAATCCACCAGAATGATCATGCTTTCTCTTCCTACTTAATACATTATGTTTCCACAGTTTCTGCACCTGCATTTTGTTGTACAGTTTTTTCCATTTGTGAAACATTTACATTTTACGCTGTTAGTGCAACTTTCCTTTAAACTTCTTCTTTTCTCACTCTTGTTATTTTTTCCACATGAACAAAGCGTAACATTGAGTGATCTTCAACGTTTGCGGTCAGATACAGCCTGTTCAGAGTCATTACCACCTCATGTCAATATTGAGTTAGTAGTATCCAGGCATGAGAATGAGTTTAAACCAAAATATCTGAAAAATAAGCGTTGCGTAGTGAGCGAAGCGAATGGAGCTTCGCTCCCTACGCCGGGGGTCCAGGGGCCCGCCTTAGGGCCCCTGGTGGGATCCAGGGGCAGCGCCCCGGCAGGGGTCAAGGGGCAGTGCCCCCTTGAAGCTCCTGGGTTTTAGCATTTTTAGGGGCAATAGGAAGCTATTCTTGAGTACCAATTTTACAGAAAAAAGAAGCCATTCTAGAGTACCAAAATAAAAAAGGAAATACACATTTGCACTTTGCAATGGGTACTTTCTGAACACTTGTTTATGAATACACCACAGTGGTGGTATAGTTAGCCACATGGATTATGAGAAAAACAGGAATAGAGGTAGGTTGTCCAATAAAATAAGACATCGGTTGAGCTCTACGGTAAAAGAGAAATTGGTTTTGCTCAGTAATCCATGCACTTATGGCTTTTGACAGTCAATTTTCATTTGTAATAATGTGAAACATTTTCTTAACCCCACTTGAAGTTTTAAAAAAAAAATGCTCTAGAAGAGGAGATACAGGCTTTTGAAATGTTTAGGTTTGTATACTTTTGTACACTTAAGACATTTTTGAAAAAAAAAGGTGCAATATGAGACTAATGACAATTTCCTTTTAACATTGAAAAAATGTTTATTGTTTACATGTTTACTCAAAATACAGACCACTTGGTGATGTCGTGGCTCATTGTTGGGGCTTGTGTCACTTCATAAATAATCAGACCCCTTCCACTTGTTTTTAACCGACACATCTATCACTTTTACGTCTTCTTTTCCGTCGCGGTTCGAGACTTTTGGCATCATGTAAGCCGCCATCTTGAAGTTGCTAGTCTCCACACCGCGAACATCATGAAACGATACAGTATCATATCGGCCTGCTTATGAGACTAAGCTCAACAGGTAATTTGTTGATTCCCGATTGAGTTCTCATGTCGCGCTGTACATACAGCGGAAGTGAGCTCCAGTAACGTGCCAAATATTCAATATTTTGCACCATTTCGCAAGCAAAGAAAAATGACGATATTCCAGAGTGATTTCACTCGAAATGGACTTGAAATTTTAAAGTTTCCGAGCGAAATATGGCTCGACCCCCGGACCTCACCCCCCAAATATTATTTCAAATTCACATTGAACTCGGAGACCACAAATTTTGAGGTAAAAATATCGGAATTCCGATAAAAATCAGTAGATTCTCATGCCTGCTGTTGGCGTCTAGTTTCAGTACTTCTTGACTGGAAGCCCTTGACCTGCATGACGTTTTTCAGGTCCTCCCAGCCTTAACGTTTTCTTTCTTCAATCTGTAAAATATGCAGTAAAACTAATACCATTATACACATTCTCCAAGAAGCAGCATAGTGTGCGCCCTGAAGAAACGCAGAGATTTCAATATGGCGTCACCTATGCCATTGTCGTCGACTCCTTTGTCGTTGGTCAAAATTCCCTCAAAAGAGGAGCCTCAGCATGATTCCTGCATTCCATCAGGTAGCGGTATAAATGTGATAATTTATATGTCCAAGAAGACATCATTGGCCTGGCAGAGATGGCGTCATTTGTGGGATCGTCGTCGACCCTGTCGTCGTTGTCAAAATTCCCTCAAAAGAGGAGCCTCAGCATAATACTCTTGCTTCACTTTTGGGCTTGCTTTTTCATACTTCATCCTCTAGCTGTTAAATTATTCCAATTAGAATCATTTTTTTTTTCAATAGCTCAAATATGAGGCTTGATCATCATGATATTTTTGTAAGCAAAGGTCATTTTTTATGTGAATGGGAGAAATTGTGCCCTTCTTTCTCTCTTTTTTTCCTATCTTTTCCTGAAAAGGGGCAGTTTAGTAAAGGTGGGTTTGGACAAGCATGCACATACGAGGAAAATTTTGGATGTTTGTTTCATCATGTTCTTAAAATAGTCATGTGAGGGAGCGTTGCGTTGGAGTAAGAAAAATTCTGAATTTTCGCTTAAAACTTGCCATGTTAAAAGCAATAAGAAGTGACACTTCCTGAACCCCAAGTTGAAGCTATATCACTAGGCTTATGTGTAGGTTCCAAACCACCACCTTGTTCATTCCCTGATTCGTCAAACCATGTTGTAAAGGAGTCATCTAAGTTTTGCCATTCTGTGGACTTGTTCAACCTGCAGTCTTGTACATCATACTGGGACTGTTCCATATCATCTTGCAACTTCTGAAGTCCATCCCTTTCCGATAACAAGTTCTTCTGTCTTGCAGCTATACGTTGGCATCCCAGATCCGGTGACAGTCTCAGCAGTGCTTCCAGTGGTAGTGGCAATACCAGGCAGGTCTATCGGTTTGTCTCAAAGCCCATGGTCATCATCTGCCCTGGACAAAATCGAGTACAAAAATAGTACAACATTCCTAAGGTGCACATTTGGAACATCATTTTAAGTACAATTTGAGTACATTTATAGTACACAAATTTGTACTAAAGACTCCCAAAAAAGTATCGCCTCATCTCGAAAAAATGGCTCGTGTGTAAATATGGAAGTCGCAAACGTAATTTCAAGACTTTGCGTACAAGCGCTGGAATTTCAGCTTTCATTTGACACCCTATTTTTGACAATTGACTGAGAAACATGTAAGTTATGAACTTTTAAAGCCTTCGAGGTCAATTTTAAAAAGTTGTAAATTTCATTTTTCGCACTGTACAAACCAGTAACACAAGACTATGGATCGATATGACGTTTTTTTTTTTCTAAAGCATACGTCATGATCTCTAAGCATCGTCCATCAACTTGCAGTGATGGCGCCAGGGGGGGGGGGGGGGGGGAGAATGGGTGTATTTCCCCCGACATAAGCCTTGCCCCCTCCCCATTTAGCAAAAATGGTGCAGATGCATGTGTAAAATTGTGGGATATGGTGTTTTTGTTTGCGTATCGTGCGACAAATTCTGCCACATTTGATATTTCTAGCTGTTAACGTTGTTAAAAAGTCTTGAAAATCGTGAAAAAATACCACTTTTACTAATAAAAGATATGAATCTTGAAATTCACACGAAGCGCATGAGAATTTCGACATTAAACATACAAATGATAAAAAACAAGGGACAATTTTGCGTAAAAATTGCGCCAGTGACTGAGGCTGTGGGTAATGGGGGGAAAAGCGTAGGACATGGGGGCATTTGCCCCAAATAACTCTTATATCCCCTCATTAAATGCAAATTTATGGACGATGCTTAGAGACCCATGAAGCTGCTTTTGAAAATCAGCACGCTTTTGTTAACAAACTCACTAACCTCATATTGATCCTAGCCTTGCGTTATACTGGTTTGTACTGTGCGAAAAATGAAATTTGCAACTTTTTAAAATTGACCTTTGGGGTTTTAAAAGTTCATAACTTAATTTTTTAAAAACTAGCATGTTGCGTGCTAAAAATAAGCATGTGGCATGCTAGAAAATAGCATGCAACATGCTATTTTCATGCCAGAACATGCAGTAATTTGGAACATTACATGCATAAAACATGCATGTTGCATGTATGCAACAACATACATGCTGCATGCATGTTTATCCAAATAGCATGCGTATACCACAACATGCATGTAACATGCATGTGAGCTGTGAACATGCAGTAATTTGGAACATTACATGCAAAAAACATGCATGTGAGAAGTGACATGCATGCAAACGTTTTGTGGTTACATGCATGTGTACCTGAGCTGCACGCATGTCACAAACACTGCATGCATGTACACTGGAAAATGTTCTCTATACATTAATTGCGTACACTGATATCAAAATATAATGGCCAGTGTTGTACGTATCTGCCCGTCAGGCTGTTAAGTCTGAGTCTGAATGTAGGCCTTTATTGTAGCTATACCAATTTACCCGCCTGACTTGCTAGGGTTGAAATAATTAAATACAGGCGTCCATGATTATGGCCTGTCATGTATTCACTACAGTAGCAACTTGTTAACACAAACTCTGTTCTGATCAGTATAGCAAGTAGTATGCTAATCCCCATGAACTATGTGTCTCAGAAAATTGCCTCTTCCTCAGGAGCAAATTGTGTCCTCCTCCATTGTGCCTGACGGCATGCAACCATTTCCAAATGACACACAAAAACGAAAGATCTCACCTGTAATACGACGTATCCAAAGCTTCACAGTTTAGGATGTCAGCCTGTAACTGCAAGTGGTAGAAGTCCCAGATCACTATATGCTTGGTTGAAGTTAAGCTTAACTCCAAACTGCTGAATTCGGAAGACTTGTTATGTGGTGCTAAAAGCTTAAGATTTTATGTTGCAAATCTTGTCTAAATTCACTCAAAAACTATGAGCCACACTGGTTTAACTTTAAAAAGGCTATAAACTAGCAAAATACAACAGAAACTTTTAATTAAATGTTGAAAAAATGATGAAAAATTTTATAAAAAGTCAGGAGCTCAATAAACCATGTCTGTGCTCGACTGACTCTACAGCTAACAAGCAAAATAAATTTATACATGCATGTGAAAAATGGTAAACATGCATGTGCTGTTTATGCATGCATATAATTTCGCATGCTTTCAAATTTTGACATGCATGTGGTATGATGCATGCAACAAATGACATGCATGCACATCAGCCGCATACATGCGGAATTGAAGAACATGCATGCACATGCACAAAATATGCATGCACATGCATGAAACATGCATGCGCATGCATGTTTTAATGCGTGCATTTTCGTAAGGGAACTGCATGTGCTTTTCAATGAGGGTGGATTTTTGCGAAATCCCTTTCTTAACATTTCAACCTCTGCAGCATTGAATTTCTCTACCTTGAAATGTCCAC
The DNA here is from genome assembly GCA_000969725.1 of Ophiothrix spiculata. NCBI lineage: Eukaryota > Metazoa > Echinodermata > Ophiuroidea > Amphilepidida > Ophiotrichidae > Ophiothrix > Ophiothrix spiculata. Next base: position 3,128 of record JXSR01S036052.1, on the reverse strand, counting down.
TACAAACAAGTATTGCGCCGTCATAATCATGTCTATTAAAGTATCGTGAAGATCCCACTTTGTCACAATGGGAGACAGTTGGCATTTTATACATGCTGATACCTTGCTTTGCAGTACTGCTGCACCCACCAAAGACACAGCCTGCTCCACCATCTCGCTCTCGTTTACCTAAGACCTGTTTTTTTAGCCTCCTGGGGTCGGCTGATCCTCCCTCCATCGTTTAAAAACAAATAGATTAAAACACAAAAATGTGTTTTTAAAAAGAAAAAGAAAAATCTTACCAATTCCAGGAGCAATCCTCTGTCAGATTTCAATCGGAGGGCACTCTCCTATTAAATTCCTAACACCATCCATTGAACTTAACCGTCCGTCCGGTCGCCGTTGTCCTTTATATCTACTTATCTGACAATAATGAATGATCCAACAGATGTACAGTGTTGGACTTGGTCACCACGGGCTTTGTCAACGCTAGACAGTGACTAAAGTCTCCAAATGCAATCTCTGTAACAGAATGCATACACTCGCGGTCTAAAGTATTTCTGCACAAACACTTTATTCAGACATATCTCACAAGGCGGTTATAAGGAAACTATCGGGAAACTTATGTTGCTTTTGATCAGATCTGATAAGTAATCTAGTTAAGTGTAAAATTGAGCTCTGAATGGGATCAACCCTCTCAAGCACGGGTAGGGGGCAACAACACAAATGGGTTGAAAAACATAATTTTGAGGTCAAATTTGATTTGACAATGCCAGGGTCAAGGTCACTTCACCGCTCAAGTTGAGTGGTCATATGGAATGTGTATGTAATTGAGTGACAAGCAGGCAATTAAATGTCCTGGCCACGCTTGACTTCGCCAAGAGAATGCTTTGAAGCAAACAAAAAATGATCCTTTAAGGACCCCCAGTTTACAAAAATTGGGCTGTGGTAAAAGTGGAATGGTCCCTGGCGGTATATGACATTTTTAAAGGTTTTAAGCGGTTTTCAATCTGTCATACCATCACAAAACACTCCACATTCATCACAGCCCTATTTTGGAAACTGGTGGGGCATTGAAGGATCATTTTTTGTTTGCCTCCAAGCATTCTCTTGATGCAGTCAAGCGTGACCAGGACATTTAAGTGCCTGCTTGTCACTCAATTTAATATACATATTCCATATGACCACTCAACTTGAGCGGTGAAGTGACCTTGACCCAGGCGTTATCAAATCAAATTTGACCTGAAAATCATGTTTTTTCGACCCATTTGTGTTGTTGCCCCTACCCGTATGTGAAGGGGTTGATCCCATTCGGAGCTCAATTTTACACCTAACTAGATTACCTATCAGATCTGACCAAAAGCAACATTAGTTTTCATATAGTTGCCTAAACGCCTTGTGAGATATGGCTGAATAAAGTGTTGGTGCGGAAGTACTTTAGACCGCTAGTGTACGCTCAATCAATGAACATTGTCTATAGAGCAGATGAGACGGAAATCGAGTTAAGCTAAAGTTTGTTACAGCAATACATTTATACTCAGGCGGAATGATATGCTTAAACTAGTACGATTATTGGAAATCCCTTTCTGTACATTTCAACCTCTGCAGCATTAAATTGCTCTACCTCAAAATGTCCACTACAAACAAGTATTGGATTAGGCTGTCATAATCATGTCTATTAAAGTATCGTGAAGATCTGATGGCTCTATCCCACTTTGTTGCTTATTGAAAACTTTGATTGTTGTGGGTTGATCATCTGGTGTATCTTCATCTTCTACCATCAATTCTACTATACGAGAATCTTTGGATATCTGATTCATAAATTAAATGTCAAGAGATTTAGATGAAAGATGATGTGAAACGAGATGTCGGCTTGCAGATAAAGGTTGCACGCTTTTTCCAACTCATCTTCCGTGCCTGAAAATAGAGAGAGGTGGAATATTTGTGTTAGCTGCGGCTGATGATCCTCCCGACCTAAAGCTATACAAGCCGTAGGATTCAATGTCGGAAACAAAATGTTATTTTTACATAGGCATCTGATGAGAGGTAAAACACAAGAAGGAACAAATATCGCTCGGCTAGGATAACCGGACATGTAGGTTGAAAAGTTCTGGCAATGAAAACTTGAGAATCTTCTTGAAATTGATCATTTTTGCTTTCTTGATGTTGATTGTCAAACAAGTGTCGGATATAACACAGTCTTCCTGAACTATGTGACTTGGGTCGTCGAACCACAAAAAAATCTGCATATGAGATGAAAATAACAAAAAATGGTACGAAGGCCACACAATGAAGCACTTGGGTCACCAAACATTTCATGAACTTTCACAAGAATGGCTAGAGTGATTGGCTCCTTCCGTGATATAGGTTTGGAAGCGAGTCTTTTGTGACTTAGTAGCGAGTGCAAGCAACACCATAGGATTGTCTGCCGGATTTTGAGACCGGCTAAGTCATGAATGGATTTCATAGCAGCTGACGTCACAAAGGAGAGAGACTTTTTGATCAACCTCCAGAAGAGGAGCAAAATACAGAGATAAATGAAAAGAACTTGCAGAAAAAATAACCCATCAATTGATATGGGAACATATTTTAAAACTGGCATCAAGTTCACTGGTCATGCTCATTTTCTGCAAGTTTGTTATATATCTTCAGAGTCTTACTTATCAAACCTGTTGGACCCAATATGTGCCCCTCCCTCAGCTTGACCGTGATTGCTGCCTTAAGGTTTTCAGGTTGAGAATGTAGAGCATGCATCCTTCAGACGTTTTATAAAATAAATGAAACATTTTGTCTTGTGAAATGTCCAATTTGAAACAAAGATTTTGTCAGCATAGTCTGCAACAGATTCATATTTTGCTTGCTGATAATTCAAAGTTTCATGCTGATAAAGTTGGAAAAACTGTGCTTTTTAAGGCCTGTACCTTGTTTCAAGCGCTGCTTTAAATAAACCATAAGTGTTTAACTCTTCTAAATCTTGCCACCTTAACCATTGCATAACATTCTCTTGCAACAAGAAAGAGCTTCAAGACCACTTAAGGGGGGAATACAGTTCAAAATGACATGCTCAACATAAACTTACTCTAACATAATTGTATTTAATCAATAATAGTGAAGTTATATATCAACATGTTCAGAAATAAACAGCCTTC
>JXSR01S036051.1:0-12397 GCA_000969725.1 Ophiothrix spiculata | reverse complement strand
ATTTCTTGTATTTATATAAAGTATTTGAGTTGCCGTGTAAAATTCATACAGCGTCTTCTCTGAGTAACTATTTTGGTATCATTGATGCCGATCACGTGACAGTCTCTAACTGCCGTTGACAACCAGGGGGCAGATGGGCGATCTTTCACGCGCCGAGTCTTCAATGGAGCGTTTTGTAACCGTCAATGAAGAGTCTAAAGTGAAGGTACTTGAACATAAATTTCAACCCAGCACGGATTTTTCTACACTAATTGACATCCCTAATACTAGCGATATTTTAGTCCGTAGGTATGAATAGAAACCTACACTCTAAAAAAAATTAAATTTAAAGAGAGTAAAATTTAACTCAAAAATTACTCAATATGGTATTTAAAAGGTGATCACCTCGTTTTTGAGTAACTCTTAAAAAAATACCAACACATTGATTTAAAATTGACTCTGTCTTGGTGTAAAATCTTAACCTATCCATAGAGTTAAAAAGGTGATCACCTTATTTTTAGAGTTAAATTTAAATCCAATAATAGAGTTAAAAAGATTTTTTGAGTTAAATTTAAACCTTTTAATGGAGTTGAAAAAGGGATCACCTCGTCTTTGGAGTTAAATTTAAACCTTTTAATGAGTTAAAAAGGGGATCACCTCGTTTTGGAGTTAAATTTTAACCTTTTAATGGAGTTGAAAAGGGGATCACCTCGTTTTTGGAGTTAACTTTAAACCTCTTAATGGAGTTGAAAAGGGGATCACCTCGTTTGTGGATATCCAATAATGGAGTGAGTGGAGTGTGGATTTTCGGAGTTCGAAGGATAATTTGCAAAACTTGTCTTTAGTGACAGTGTACATGTTTGTTGGATCTGTCGTTGTCATGTTTGAATTTATTTTTATTGTACAGCTGTACGGCTGGCCTAGGTGAGGGGACACTTCCAGCACTCACCAATCAGAAGGACTTGCAATCCCTCCCGCCCCTCGAACCTAATCTACAAGGAAAGGTCCAATTTCCACCCTAAAAAATTGATTGTACAGATTATGTACCAACCTGGTCTCCCATCTCCGAAAGTTAAGCTTAACTGCATTTCTGTAACACCCACATGGTCAGGTACTGTACAGCTGTACAACGAAATCAATTCAAACATGACAACGACAGATTCAAAAAACATGTACGCTGTCACTGAAAACAAGTTGAACAACTTATTTACCCGTAAATTTTCCTTCGAACTCCCAAAATCCCCACTCCACTAACTTTCCCTGTACGAAAGTGTCCGCCATGATTCACCGTGGTCATACACGAATACGCTGGTTCCCCGCGCCTTTGGTTTTCACACTCACCACATGCACAGACTGAGCTGATATAAGCGCCAAGATGGAGGGAACCAGCGTAATGCACGAGGCGCTGGATATGGCACTGTCTAACAAGTTTAACTCAAGTGTTGATTAATTTTTTACTTCACAAACCTGTTAAAAGCGTAAAATTACCCTCAAAGGAGAAAAAACAAATCAACTTTTGAGTTAAATAGGAAAATCGGTATCAGGTGGGCGTTGTTCAGTTTTTACTCAAGTGAAGAGGTAACAGAAAATGGAACTTTTGCTCTGCTGATGAGTGAATATTAACTCAACTTTTAACTCAACCCATTTTACTCCGCACCAGTTCATGTCAGGTTCTTTTGCCATCCAAGAGAAAGTTAGCTGATATTGATTTCTTTAACCAGAGCAATCATCTCTTAACCACAATTGAAAATTATCTATCGATCTCAACGCTATCAAGTAAACAAACATTAATGCTGACTATGCAGTGGGCAACCACGCTCAAGTGCTGACCATGCAGGGGGCAACCACGCTCAAGTGCTGACCATGCAGGGGGCAACCACGCTCAAGTGCTTGGTAAACAAAAGGTGTTCCTCTCTTCGTAGGTAGAGAGGCAAAATTAGTTGACTCATGGTGGCAAAGTGAACCCGACATGTTTACGACTTATATTTTGCTGTGTACCGAACTGAAATTCGCTATGAGCGATTTTTCAAAATTATTTTCATTTTTCGCACAGTGCAAACCAGTAGAGGTCGCATTTCTTTTATGCGTTTGCGGTGCAGTTGCGGTGCGTTTTGCACTGTAAGGGTACTATTTAAAGTACACGATTGAATGGAGCTGAATGGTATTAGGTTGAAAGCTGAGATTTAATCTTGTCCGTCCGTTTCCAATTCATCATCTTCTCTAATTGAAAAGTTTCCGCATGACCAAAACGCATTCAAAACGGATGAATCGCTCTAGGGACCGATTTGGGGTAAACGCATGGGTTTCCGTATAGCCGCACCGCAAATGGACCGGATAAAATGAATCACTCTCGCAGAAAACCATTATATCAATTCAAAACGCACCGCATGCGGAATCGCATTGAAAACGGACGGTCAAAATAGAATCTCAGCTTCAACCTGATACAGAACCCTTAAGCTGAGATTCCTTTTATCCGTTTGCGGTGCGGCTGCGGTGCGTTTTGCACTGTAAGGGTACTGATCCGTATAATTTAAAGCACATAATTGACCAAAAGTTGTTTTTTTGAAGTAATTATTTCAAACCTCAAAAAATTTCAAAATCAATACTTATTTTACAATGCTTTTTCATAGAAAATCAACAAACATTATATTATTGTTAAGCGAGATTTACAAAACTGCATTTCAAATTTTTTTAACATATTAAATAGGCTTTAAGCCTGATTTACTAATTGAAAATAAAACATGGCTGACACGGATATTGAAATCAGAGCAAATTTGAGAAAATTGTCAGTTGCTTAGTCATAGGCTTAAATGTATATGAAAAAGCAAATTGTAGATGTGATGACGGAATTCCAAGCTTCCGATTTCGGCATCCTAAGTGAAAAAATTCTAAAAAAGTCCCTCGTTTCATATGAAATATGTAAATGTACAAATACAAACACCCTTACATTTAGGTCAAGGGTCCTGTGATGGGGAGGGGTGTACTCGTATAAAATTGAAAATAGAACCCCAGTCCATTATCTGAACTTAACTATGGGGCTTGGGAACTTAGATGAAGAGCTAGTACGCGAAAATACGCTTGTAAAACAATGTAGTAAATTCAAAGTTCTTCATAAGGATGATAAGAACATTTAACTTACTACCTGAAATTTAATCTAATATGGGATTATGAAGACGAAATTCAAGGTATGCAGAATTAAAATATCGCTTGCATGTCAGGGAAACTTACTGTGAAGTCATTTGGAGTAAAAAATTATTTTCCGTGCGATGTCAACTTTATTCAGTATTTTGGCAATTAATCAAATCTACAAACACCTACATGACTTGATCCCATCAGTGAGCACCATATCAACAACATACCCGTACTTTCGAACGCCCATATGCTTCTCAAAGTTCTTGAAAATCTGGATTTTCAGGACTTTCTGCCCAGCAGAATGTAAAATAAAAACTAAAACACCTACATACTAAAAAGAGGGAATATGCAAAGCTTCAGAGATTTTGGTCATCATTTACAGGCGCATATTTTGGCTTTTTTAAACACATCTTTTTGTTTTCCTTTTGTAAAATGGTGGCCTTAAATATGTGCTGGGTCCAAATTCCAGTGAACGATTGAATGGAGCTGAATACCAGGTTGAAAGCTGATATTCAATTTTGTCCGTCCGTTTTCAATGCGCTTTCATTTCATCATCTTCTCTAGCTGAAAAGTTTCCCCATGACCATAACGCATTCAAAACGGATGAATCGCTCCAGGCATCGATTCAAGTAAACGCATGGGTTTCCGCGATCGGATAGCCGCACCGCAAAAGGACCAGATAAAAGGAATCACTCTCGCTCAAAACCATTATATCGATTCAAAACGCACCGCATGGGGAATCGCATTGAAAACGGACGGGCAAAATTGAATCTCAGCTTCAACCTGATGCTATTCAATCATGTGCTTTAAATGATACAACTACCACCAGTACCCTTACAGTGAAAAACGCATCGCAACCGCACCACAAACGGATAAAAGATATCTCAGCTTAACACAAGACTATTGAACGATATTAGTTAACCACTGTATCGCGTGTTTTTTCAAAATCATACGTCATGGTCTTAAAGCATCGTCCACCAACTTCCAGTGGCGGCGCCAAGGGGGAGGGGGAGGAGGAATGGGGGTATTTGTCCTCCAGTCATTAACTATACAGTTCAGGTGAAAAATTGAATTATGTATTGTAAGTAAATTCTATTTATAGTGACTAGCTTTCCAAAACCGTTTGCATTTTTAAAATCGGTAAATCCGTTCCAGAGCTACGCTTATTTTTGTGACCTAAAAATGATACGATTTTTGACACGGTGTTTTTAATATTCCTAATTATTATCTTTATTTAACCGCGGCACCATGAACATGATTAATGTATCTCCAATCGTACATGCATTATTTATCTAAGGTCACGATGTCCAATCCATCTATACTCGTGCACAAACAGGAATTTTCAATTGTTCTGACAGGAGTTCAATCGTCTGTGAATATATTATTCTGGGCTTTTATGCCGTGAATTGAAAGGGGATGGTAAAATAAGTTTAAAAGGGGGGTTGATAAAGATAAAACTTGAAAAAATGGGTCCTTTTGACCATCATTTTATATTATAAAAGTATATAATAAAATACACTTTCATACTAAGTTGCATTGCAATCGAAGATATTCTTGAGGTGTAAATTCTAGATCAAAATCTTCGAATCGCTCCAGTTTCCCAAACCTTTTCAATGTTGATGCAATAAAAAGAAAGCTTGGAAATAATCTTATTCACATTTATAAGGGGTCAATTTGCGAATCAAACAATGAGAAGGACCCAATTTTGCCCAATATATGAAATGGGAGCAAAGATGAAAATGAGAAAAGTACGGTGCCAAACAAAACCCCATAGACACACTGTGTGTTGTTCCAAAATATGAAAAGACATGATGTTTACTTTTTCATCAATATATAAAGATTGTAACGTTTACTTTCATCAGTATAAGAAGATACGCACAATAAAAATATCTAAAGCAGAACGAAAACTAGGTATAAATGGAGAAATCGCAATATTAAAACTTAGTTTTATGCTATTATGACAACCAGTTTGTGTGTTGAAATTTTTGTTCAACAAATGCTTGACGTCACTGAACTGTCTTCATTAACCTTCCCCCTCCCTCCATTGAGCACAAATCATGGGATTTGGTGTTATGATTGCGTAGCAGGCGACAAATTTGGTCAAATCTGATAATTTTAGCAAAAAATCATGACATTTCATGAGATTATTGAAAAGGTATGATAACAATTGATGCGAAAATAATTCTGAATGTAACAAATCTACCTTTTTATGGTGCCCATATTAAAAAAGCAACCTGCTTGGGTAGACGTGTTACAAAAATAGCCTGGGTAGAAGAGGGTTAACTGTCGAAGAGGGCAGAAATATAGCACTGAAGTTTTATTTTATTGTGCATATCGTATGGAATTCAAATCACTAACAAATCAAAACGAACTAGACAAAGACCTGTCTCTGAAGAGACAGGGACCTTGTCAATTTTGCTCTTTTTTGTCATACGACTTCTGCATGCATACATTATATGTGACCCGTCATATCGCAAGGTACCTTAAGGGTCCCAAATTGAAATGTGAATTGGTAAATGGGATCGGGTTGATTCAGAAAACTATAGTTCTGAGAACATCGAGTTTAAAGTTTCTGTACTGGTAAAACTTGAATGGAGACAGGATTTTTATCTCGGTTTTTAAAACATTTGTCTTATGTTTTGGATGTTGGAACCTGATTAATATGATAGAATACACTTCAAAGGTAACGTTTCTGATGAAATTAGAAATTCAACCTTGGACGTGATTTTTGACTACGCTCAATATCAATGGCCCGTATCTCGTAATTTACTATGCCGACCTTAAGGTACCTTTCGATATGACGGGTCACATATGTGTCAAAGGTATCCCAAGGAAAGGTCCGACGACGACGTCAAAATTGACACTTTTGATCGATTGTCAAAGACAAAAAAAAATGAAACCTTTACCTTTGAAATCGGACAAAGTTGAAAATATGACCTTTCTTCTGCCCTTGACCCCCAAGAAAAGGCCAAACAACGGGGTAACTTTTAACACTTTCGATCACTGGTCCAAGACAAACAACTTGACACCTCAACCTTTGAAATCGGAAAAAAGATGACAATTTTGACTTTTCTTCTGATCCTTTGACTCTAAGGGAAAGGTCTGACAACGGGGTTACAATTGACCCTTTTGATCATTGGTCCAAGAGAAACAATTTGACACTTAAACCTTTAAAATAGGACAACGTTGAAAATTGGACCTTTCTTCTGACCTTTGACCCCCTAGAAAGGATCGGATGATCGGGTCATCATTGACACTTTTGATCTCTGGTCCAAGACGAACAATTTGTCACCTTAAATGATGAAATCGGACAAAGTTGAAAATTTGACCTTACCATTGACCTTTCTTTTGACCTTTGAACCCTAAGGAAGGTCAGATGTTGGGGTCATTGTAGACACTATTGATCTTTGTTCCAAGACGGACAATTTAAAACCTCAAACGTTGAAATCGGACAAAGTTGAAAATGTGACCTTTTTTTTTTATTTTACCCCATTTTACCCCTCACAATTTTGCCACTTTTGTGAACAATTCATGTCCCAAGTTGCAGGACAATACCTCGTAACGTATTTGAGTTGAAATTTTTCGTGAAAAATCAAGTTTTTGACCCCGTGACCCTACGTGACATTTGAGGGGTCAGGGGCCAGGGGAGGTGACCTTGGTCCCTTCACCCATGTATGATATAAAATTGGATTGAATGAGGATGATGTAAAAAGATATTTGTCGAGATAAGTTTTACAAAATATCGTGCGAGACGCGTAACGTAGAGCTCGATATTTCTAAAACTCATAGCGAGACCAATATCTTAGAGTATCATGCTAAAAAATATATCAAATTTTATCATTATTATGTTAAAAATCTGATAATTTGTATTCTGACCGATATCCCGGTCTGATTTTTTTGAAATCAGACAGCTCAGAACATAACAATTGTCAAAATCGGTCATTGTGTGCCAGAGATATAAGACATCATCAAAGTGTTGACAGAAGAAGAAAGAAGAGAGAAACATGTGAGATACAGAACCACGCCAAAGCCTTTGGGAGGGTAATCAAATAATAACCGCCATCTGTGGTGATATTCTTTGAAAAAAGTATATATGAATAATGTTTCTATACTCCTTTAACATTCTGTTGGGTACAGCAACTCACGCGCGAGTCACTCGACGATTTTACCAACTGCATACCAAAAGATGGCATCATTCAATTGTCATTGTTAAGTGGGTGGTATTACTTATTCAACGGACTGATATCGTTTGAAATTCAAATATAGTAATAGCGCAAACAACGGAAAATACAAACTGACTGATATCCTCATTTTCCACTGATGATAGTGATGTTGGATCAGATTGTCAAGGAAGTGGTTTGGAATCTAGTGGAGAACCTTTGTGGGAAATTTTATAATAAAATGAATAATACTATTCGTTATTAAAACAGCATCATTAAAATATCTAAATATATGTACGGATCCAGAACGTATGAAAGGCACTTCAGTATCAATGCGTTCAAAAAGTACTTGAAGAACGGTACGCCAGTTCGACTGTATTGAATTCTTACACATTAGTAATCTTGACACACCTTAATCAGTTTCAGTGAACCAGAACTTTAACTCTGCAAGGATTCATACAGTGAGACTATTATTCTTGAATGTTTTCGAATGGACAATACGTAATCAAAATGTTACATTCTGAAACTTTATGTATGTTTCTTAACGTTCTTGTTGCATCGACTATAGCGTGTAACACGCTATCAGCACCATTTCTGCTACCACCAAGGTATCATCCGTTTTCAATTTCTCTTGTCAATGTCACTCTACCACCCGATGCCCATATTTTGATCGAATTCGGTCGATTTATCCATGTTCAAACATGTAGGAAGATTTTCTTAATTGAGGACAAAGACTGCAAGTATAATTTTCTGAACAATGGATGGCTTGCAATAATTGAATTGTATCACGGTGCAAAATATTTTGTCACCGACGAAACCAATATAGCATCTCCTGAAACCGAAGATGGCTGTTTGGATTGGTCGATGGAAGGTACCTGCTCTATTGAGGACACATATCATAACGTATATACTTGTTGTATTTTTCAAGGGCATGAAATACCTACCTGGGTGCTTCATCACATTCCCGCGTCTCCGGAGTTCGATTGTAAATTTTCGTGTGCAGACAACTGCATCTGCACCTTACGTGAAGGTGCATGGATAAGCTTCTGTAACAATGAAACAACTTTTCGTTCACGAGTAAGGTGGTCCGAATCTTCAGATAAAAACTTATACATTGAATTTGATGATGTTGAACGAATTGAATATGGCGCATTCTCTTCTTATCCTGCCCGAGTGCGAGAGAAAGTGGAGAGATTGATGCTGCAGAGCGGAGTAACTCGAGCACTTCGATTCATTGCGCCAGGGGCCTTTGACGGATTTAGCAGTCTTTCTGAAGTTAAGCTTGCATACAATTCTATACAAGAATTAAGAAACGGCACTTTTGTTTCATTCTTTAATGTTTATCGATTAAGACTCGATTACAATTCGATTGATTTTATTGAGTCTGGTATATTTCATGGTTTAATTAGCTTGAAATATTTATCTTTAGGGCAAAATCAAATCGTAAAATTACCACGTGGGTTGTTCACCTGTTTAAATGTTTTGCATACTTTGGGATTGGGTAGTAACAAGCTTCAAAGATTAGAGTCGGGTGTTTTTGTTGGCATGACTAGTTTGGAATATTTAATCTTATCAAATAATGCCATTCATTTTTTAGTAGCTCGGACATTTCAAGGCCTAACTAGTCTTAGATTTTTGTACTTGAATGGGAATGATTTACAATCAATTTCAGCTGACGCATTTTTGATCCATGGTAACTTTTCATTTAGTCAGGCACCATCGTGCTTCATTCCACATCATGGGCGTCATATCAGGGGGGACAGGGGGGACTCGTCCCCCCCACTATTTTGTGTGTCCCCCCTCACAATATTAGGTGTCCCCCCCACGGTTTTGAAAATTTGCCCTCGGACCCCCCAAATCTTAAACACCACCATACACTCTAGTAACATTGTCATAGGCAATTCTTTAAAACAAGTGGGATTGAAAAATAACCATATAACTAAATTCGTGTTGAAATCTTTCACAGGTTTAGAGAATGTTAACGTGGTTGTCGATAACGACTGGTTGTGTTGTTTCATGAAAGAGTCCCTTTGCTCTGTAGCAGAAAGGGAACGAAACACTAACACCTTTCTGACATGTAAGCGTATACTCCCCAATTACGTCGCAGTTGCTTTGCTTCTAGTGTTCGGTTGTCTCGCTCTTGCTGGTAACCTCACTGTTATCATTTGGCAATTGTGTTCAAATGCACACAAAAAGGTACAGCCATTTTTGATAACTAACCTAGCAATGTCCGATTTCTTGATGGGAATTTACATGCTGATTATCGTTTCAGCAGATTTATACTTCGGAGATTATTTCCCGGCAGAGACGGAGGCATGGCGAAACAGTACTGTTTGCTTCATTGCGGGTACTTTGTCCATGATATCGAGTGAATCGTCACTCATGATGGTAACCCTGATCAGTTTCGATAGATTAATGGGCATTTGTTTCCCCTTTAGCAAATTCAGATTAAAAATTAAGCACGCATTTCTTGCTGTGGTAGGTATATGGTTAATGTCGGTAAGTCTGAGTCTCACACCAGTCTTAGCGAGATCCAGATTGAATTTTGAACTGTCTGAAGTGTGTATGGCCTTACCCCTTACCAAAAAAATAACTTACACAATTGAATCCTGGACTGATTTTGGTTATGAAGCTAGTAGAACATATTTATATTCTATTTCAGAATTTACATTGAACTATTCTATTGCCATTTTCATTGGGTTTAATGCTGTATGTTGCTTGCTCGTTGCAATATGCTATATATGGATCTTTGTTTCTGTTCAGATTACAGCACGTAATGCAGGGCGAAAACGTGAAAGGAAAGAAGAAATCCACATGGCACTGAAAATGTCTTTCATTGTAATGACGGATTTTTGTTGCTGGGTACCTGTGATCGTAATGGGTATTCTGGTACAAACAGATATCCAAGAAATCCCGCCAGTTGCTAATGCCTGGTTAACTACCATTCTCATGCCAATAAATTCCGCCATTAATCCATTTCTGTATACTTTGACTACTGTAATTGCAGCAAAATACGAAAAAACGAAATTAGCTACGAGTATTCAAATGAAAAAACAATAAACTTACCACGACTTAGACTTAAGCATTATTTAAAAAAATGCCCGGATTTTTTCAATTTATTATTTACGACAGATTGATAATTGGCGAGCTAAAATAAATGTATACATGAGACAAACATCTTCACGACTTGAACATACTTTCATAAATGCAAATTTGAGGAGTAAAATCTGTGGAGTAAAATAAAAGAAAAACACGTATCTCTGAATTTTAAGTAAATTCCTATGATAATATCTCTAAACTAAGTAAATATAATGGTAAAATCTGTTCCAGGAAATCTGTGCTGTTTTAGTGTATTAGTGATATCATATGTAATCCTATTTCAAATTTGCGAAAAATGATAATAAAAAAAATATGCAAAATCAATTCCACAATAACGTCAATAACGTAGTAGACTATATCATTATGTAGTATTTTAGTATGTAAATTTTGGATCGAGATATTTATTCATAGATGGTTTGCACGACGCAATACGCACCGTTCACATAGACCGTTTCTCTCTTTTTTCCTTCGCTGTGTGGACCGCGGTAATCTTGGTGGAGCCGGAGTATTAAGCTGTAACTGATGATTTAGTTCATACTATGATGTGAAATTTACAACCAGTACTCAGGTCATTGAAAAGTCGTTTATTTTATTTTCTTTATTCATGGAAACATGCAGGAAATGTCGTTTTTGACATGCGTATGAATATTCCTGAGTTCGGATTTCCTTGTTTAATAAGCATGTAAAAACGCCGAAACAGCATAGAATTCAAACCAAATTTGTACTTTGAAGCATAAATGTTATGAAAACATTTTGAAAGTTAAAAACATAATTTTTATTGGGAAATATAAGTGTCTTTTCGTGTGATTTTGCTAGTGTTTATTTTCCTTCAGTGAGGTCAAATTCGGTCTTTGCGTTGTGCTTAAAATCTGCAATAACGTACTTTTATCCCATACATGGAGCACATATCCTAAAAGCTCTTAATGAGATTATAATAATAATAATAAAAATAATAATAAAAATAATAATAATAATAATAATAGGATTTTTATAGCGCTTTTTAACTATGTATGCAAAGCGCTGTCGCCAATTATTATTACGCTGCCGTCAGGAAACCGTCACAATCATTTCGCATTAACTAGTTTTCGCTGGCCAGGCTCGCATTCCTATCTGCACTTAGATTGTAATGTGTCCCATAACAGCTAACCAAAAACGCTCGGGTCGACGAAGCAATGAGGATTAAATGCCTTGCCCAAGGACATAACATCTTGGAACTCGCGATCTCATGATTCGGAGTCCTGCGCTATTCCACTAGACCTCACGAGCTTTCCTTCTTGGCATAATTAATAGTTATATGATTACAACTGTTAAGCCCTTTCATATTTTGTCATGTGTGTCCTTTATGCATGATCGCAAGAGAAAGCAAAGGATTCACAGTGAAAAAAAATAATATCGATTTTGTCACTTCGTTTAAACTGTTTTTTACAAATCAATTTCGAAATGTCTTTATATAAATAACCGGTTTTTTAGCCTGTAAATAAACATGTGTAAACAATATGCACAGTGCAATGGATGCCCAGTCAAGCTGCTTTCCACGTGAATGGTAAATGACGTCATATTTATAGTTGCCTATTTTAGCCTTTTTTGTAGCACGTCTTCATGAGGGGGTTGGGGTGGGTGGGGTGGTGGTTACCCCCCGCCCCCCCCCCTCCCCGCTGTGATTTTGAACTTGGGACCTCTAATGTTATGTTGTTTAGTACTATAGCAAAGGGTAGGGTCTCCTCTTTCCATTGATACCAAGATCATGACAATCGGTTAATGCGTTACGTAATTATGACGTCACATATGACATATCCTTACCGAAAAAAAGTTCTAAATGTCAGATTTTTGTCACGTTTTTGCTAATAAATGAAGGAATCGACAATTTTAACATGTCCTGTAAGTTTCAATTCCATATCTAGCTCGGGTCGACGGAGCAACCAAGATTATGGGGAGTTTGCGATCATCAAGAACGCGAACGCGAACGTATACGTGAGTTCTATTGAAATTCAGCCAACCATTACCTGCTTGAACAGTACAGCACACCG